>CM019756.1:5921809-6001809 GCA_009761765.1 Phenacoccus solenopsis
TTCAACGTCGGTACAAAAACATGGTCTTTCGACAATGTTAAAATCACCACAACAAAAAAAAGAAACCGAGATTATTCGATGAAGTGGTCCAAGGGATCGAATAAAGTTGAAATCTTTGAAAGGTACAATGACGGGAAAACCGTTCAAAGTTGGAAGTTCGAAGGTAACATCAGAATAAAACTGGTAGATTCGGTAAATATTAAAAAAGAGCTATGGAGACTGAAAAACGCCACAATGTACTACCTGAAGGATGAGGAAATGGAGTTTACAAGGTTACAATGGAAAAATAATATCGAAGATTTTGAAGCTCTGAAAAAGTATCAAGGATTTATATCCTCTTGGTGCCATGAGAACGAGTCATGGGTTAAGGCAGATTGCGAGATTTACACAGCAATGAGCGACAAATACGATGATAAACACCAGTCCGATTTGTAAAGAATGCAGTAAAAAATAAATAAATACATTTTATGACCGACAATCGAGTGTTATTCATTTTACTTTCTTACCATCATACTACTAATTGTAGGTAAAACCAAAAGTCACGAGCTTTGAAGTGAGTTCCCATAGTCATTTATTGCTGTCTGTTTTCTTGAGTGTGGTTATGCTCTATATTCCACCACGTCCTCCATCGTTTAGTAAAAATGTTATCAATATGAACTCACATGATTATTGAGGATAAAAAAATTACTGTATCCTCGATTCACCTCCGTATATGATATTAGAAGGGTGAAGGAGAAGTTATCGACCTCAGAATGTGGTGGGGATACAAAAGAGATGGTAGCTTTAGTTCATGACCAGAATGTGGCCTTTTAAATTTGGGTCAGAGTAGGGTAGAGTGAAAAAAAGTGTTCTTCAATTTTGATTAAATTTCAAGAGATGGTTTACTTTGAGTTGAGAATCCCCATACAAAATTTCAGAGCACACGGACCATTGGAGAGCGAGATAGGAGTCTTCAAAGTAGGGTCATTTTCGAAAAAAACGTGGTTTTTCGCCTCTTTAGCCTGCGGATCGATACATTACCATAATCACACAGGACTAAAAAGGTTCAATTTGAGTTAATACATTTTCCTAGCCCATCGGCAGATTGATTAGAAGCCATCTTGATTGCCCTACCTAGGGATTGAAAAGTTGCAGATTGATGGTTTTTGCATTAAAATATTTCGAAGATTTTGTTTTTTTGTAAATTTTTTGCTGCTTTGATGGGGACAAAATACATATGAACAGTTGAACACGTCTTTTATAATGGAAGTCATGTAGAATGAAAATTTTACCATCCAGTGTTGCCAATTTTCCACCATAAAGTTGCCAACTTTCGGTTTTATGCCCAAAAATCCAAAATCGTTCTAAAACCTTTAAAAAAAAATTTGGAATTTCGTATGTTGAGATTTCAAAATTTTTTCCAATTTTTGTGATGCAGTATTCCAACTTCTTTTTACCTTTTTTTTTTTTTTTTTTTTTTTTTTTTATGAAAAAATAAAATGTTATACTTCATAGATGAAGGTAGAAAAAATGAAAATACCGTATTGTACCGTGTAACATTCATTTTTCTCATAGAAAAAAAAAAGTAAAAAGATTGGTAACACTGTATCACAAAAATCTTTTGCCTTCAATATGATCATACGTTTATACGATTCTTACTTGAAATACGAAGTGATTGCATATCTAACTCCTTAATTCGTGTCGGAAATTTGAACAAACATAAAAATGTAAATCGAGTTTTCCGAGATGAATTTGAAGACAAAAAGAAGCATCACCTATAAAACGAGTGAGGGTGAATGTGAAACGATCAGTGCCGGTTTTAGGATCGCTGTTTGGGGAGGGGGTTTAGTTCCATAATTTTTAAAATTGCGAAAAAGTTGATTTATACACCTAAAACAAGGAGAAAAAAGCTCTGAGGGGGTCAGACACCCACCCACCTACCCCCTTAAAACCGGCTATGGAAACGATTACCAAAAAAAAAAAAGGAAATTGGAATTGAAATGAATTATGAATATTTGAAGAAAAAAAAAATCATTCAACGTAATGTTTTGTTGATTACTTTTATGAATTATAAAAAAGTGCCTTTAAGACTTGAATGGCTTGTGAGAGAGGTAAGGGTGCAATATGATCGGATTTTAGAAATGAATATTTTGATTTTGTATACCAGCACGTGTATGTTAACAAATGCGTGTATAACTCGCGTTTTGTATCGTCCACATTATTAAATTCATATTTTTCACGCTTAGAAGCTTTCTTCTGTGAAAGAATGAATTTTTGTTTGTTTGCCTATTCCACTAATATGCTTATTCATGTAAAATATATTATTTTTATCAAGTTTTATTATTCGAAAACAACATATTGAAAGAAGTTTTCAAACTAAATACGATCTATGTACGCGATCGCGCAATCCTCATCGGAGATGAAGACGTTATTGTTTTGGCACCACTCCTTCATGTATCCAAAATATTCTGTGATTTTAGATTCGTCATTTTCAGCACTTTTCCAAGTCATAGTTGGTTTTGCTTGCGGCGTGGAATCCCCATTCCCTGGTTGAGATGCTGATGCATCGATAATCACATTCGCTACCAAAGTCGGACTGAATTTCCACGTCGAATTCACCTTTCCATCGTCATCGCGAGTCACGTTGATGTAAACGTCGCCAAAATTCCAGTCTTGGACGACAGAGATTTTACCGTATAAATACATGAAAATAGAAACAGATTCTCTGGACCAGAATAATTGCATGTCACTCGCGTTCGGGAGTCTGGTCATGTGAACTTCGCAACCGTCAACATTTTCAACAATTAAGCCGTCGTCTTTATCTATTTCGGAGTGATTTAGGATTTCATCAGGAGTAATGAGGTTATATTTCTGAGCGTATGCTGCAATCAAAAAGTAATTTGTAATTCAAACTGTGACATGTGATACTTGAAGTTGAATGTTTACGATTTTGTTATTACCTGAGAGGACGTACGTTGAAATTAGCAGAAAACTAATAACCTTGATCATGGTGATTGTCTGTGGGAAAAAATATGTTCACTATAGTCGAAGTGAAGTTGAAACACCGCGAGAAGAAGAACGTCAATGTAGAAACACCTCAAGCTGATATGAACTTGAAAATTGAGAGACACTGCTCTGAGGGCACAAATTTACCCATATTTATACCAACCTGTGGTAGGTAATTGTCACGATCCTGCCCTTTATCAGAGGCACGTGATTGCAATTCACATATGTTTGCAGATACATAATTTGTTTTTTAGCAAGGTTTCTCTGTAACCTATAGCTATTACATGATACGAATTTTAGGATGGAAAATTTGAGAGAGTGAGCCTAGATAAGTATTTGCTTCAAATCAAAATAACGATTGACTTAAATTTTAAATGCAGATGATGCAACCCATATGTCTCTTATGATGGAACGATTTTACGATTCTAAGATATTCAAATTTTCAGTTTTTCAATAATGTTGAAGGGAAGTAAAGGAAAAAGGATTTTGTGAGAAAAATGTTGATTCTAAAATTTTAAAAATTTTACACCTTTCACCAAATGCACGTAGAATGCTCAAATTTTCTATGTGAAATTAGTGAAGAATTATAGTTTGACTTCTGAATTTGTGTATATGAATACTAAATGGAGATCATATCAAAATTTGAAAAAACATTTTATATTATATTAATGAGGACTTACCAGAGCGAATACATGCCTAGTTGATTCTTCAGAGAGTGAGTAAGGCTTTCAGGCTTCAAATACGATTGCCTAATTGTAAGGTGGAAAAATATTAATTTTATACTGCATAAAGAGATTTGCTTGAAAAATTGTGTTGCTGTGACGGGAAGGTATGGCCTTCTTGTCCTTTAGTGTGGCAACACTATATTGGAGAGTACCAGCTACGGTGTAGCTGATACGACTAGGGTCACCGCGTGTGTATTAACAGTTCTCGTTTGTTCTTGGTCCACTCAACATCGTTGCATGTCCATTTTAGTTAATATAGCGCTCGTTTTAGTTGATTGTGCTCCATTTTGTCAATAAAGCTCTTTTGGTCAGTAGTGCGTCGTTAATTTAGTGCACTGGCGTAACCCTGATATTGCTAATCATCTTGATTGGGAAATATTTGAAGAGTTTAATGTTGAAATTTGACTAACGCAATTGCTTTCAACCTTGAAAAAAAATTGAGATAAAAAAGCTATTTAAAATTCATCTTTCGCATTTTTGAGCCGTTTCATTTTCATTTTGCGCGACTCTTCCTCATTTTTGAAAGGAAAAACTTGTTTGAGCATCCGACGAAATTTTCTAAAATTTGTTGCAAAACCGACATATCTACTCACGATGTATCGTTTTAATGTCAGACATTTCTCTCTAGCTAAATAACCTAAAAAAAATTATAATAAAAGCATGAAGAGTAATTATTATATAATAAATTATATTATTATTAAAATTATTATTTATATTAATTAATTCAATACGATAAAGATAATTTTATAATAAAATATAAATTTTTTTTAAATAATTTTTATTTTTTTTTATATAATTTTATATAATTAAAAATTTTAATTTATAATTTATTATTATTAATTATAAAATATAATTAATTATTTATTTAATTATTTTTAATTAATATAATTCATCATGTTTCTACGCAGGGCACTTTCAAGCTAACTATGACAGTAATCAGGTAATTGATTCTTTCAGTTCACTTGCAGATGGACTTGTAAATTATTTAAATCAGAAACTAAAATATGTATTACTATTTTAATTGGTCAAATACATATTAGTAGTTCTTGAAGTGAGGTATGGGTAGAATGCCTGCGGTTTTTTTTTTTGAGGAGGCATATTTAACTTATTAAACTTCTCAAATTTGGAAAGATGTTTTTTCATTATTTATTTATTTTTTTTTAATTTTCATTAGACTCATGAGAAATTTGAAGAATCTGCCCGAAAATTGAATTCCAGCTCTCCTCGACCCTGTGAGTGATTAGTGATTTTTATGACATTCTTTGTTAGCTTGAATATGTAACTTAAAAACTCGCCTCTACTGATATGGCGTACCTGCGTGCCGTTTTTCTTTCGATAAAATTCGTTGTCAAGCGCGTGTAAAAGGTGAAATGAAGCTTGATGATAATTAGTCGTCCTTTCAGTAATGAGAACTTCGTTCATGGTTTCAAAATTTCGTACGTGTAATATGACATTGTGAAGAGTATTTGCCCGATCATTTTTCACCTTGGTTTCAATGTCGTTATCGATTTTAAATTTAAAAAAAATGCGTTTGACGAGGGAACAGAAAACTGAGTGTGTAGCTTCTAGTATACAAAAATGTGTGTAGATTTCCTACCTAATCTAGGTTTGCAAAAATTTAAAGAAATCAACGTAGAAGTTAGACGGGAGTTGTTGAGTAAATCGTCAAAATTTTAATTCATGATTAACAATTTATGGCTGCTATAGAATCCATGTTATCGCATAAATCCAGCGATATTATGTCGCAAATAAGAAAGCTCAAGTGAACATATTTAAAGCAAAGGGTTTCTTGAATGTGTTCAAAAGTATTCCAGTAGTAAGACTTAAAAAAAAAAAAACGTAAGCAGCCATGCCGCATTACTGGAGCTGAGTTTTTAACTGGGGCTTGTTTTGATTTAGTAATAACCTTGCTTAACCGTTCATCACTACAGGCCACATCCAATACCAAGTCTGAAAACCCCTACCCTATCCTTTCCAAAAACACTTAAGAAGTTCAATTTGGCACAAATGTAGTATTTCTTGCCATGAAATAATCATGCGAACACATATTTCTCAAATTATAACTATTTGAGGGTCCTCAAATTATCTTTAAATTTTGTAAATCCGCCATTTTGGATCCATTTTCACTCAAATTTAAGAAGTTATATTCTGGTCACAAACTAATCCTACACACAAAGTTTGACCATTTTTAAGCCGATTTGGTGATGAGATATGGAAGATTCATGAAATTTCCTGCAGCAATTTCCCCTCTAAAAGCCGTTTTTTGCTCTAACTCCCCTCCAAAATCACTGAAGAAGCTAAAATCAAAATACGTTTGTCACTTGGGCTCATTTTATCATATGACACAACAATAAAAAATTTTCGACCCCTCCTGTACCACCACCACTATTTTAGGTTGGTAACCCCGCCTTCCCCCCTCCAACATCATGTATGGAAGTGAAGTCGGGACATAGTATACAACTTATCCCCAATAACCATATGAATTCATATTAATTACATTTTTAAAAACTTGAGGCTCCTCAAGCTCTACTCAAAATTTTGATAATCCGCCATTTTGAATCCATTTTGATCCAAATTCAAGAGGTCATATTGTGGTCACCAACTAACCTCACACACAAAATTTGACCTCTTTAACTTGATTTGGTGGGGAGATATGGAAGATTCAAGAAATTTCATGACTCAAAACTTCCTTTTAAAAAGCTGTTTTTAACTCCTCTCAATATGCACTTAGGAAGCTGAAATTTGGATATGTTAGTATCCGTGACTCACTCTTTCATATGAAATCCAAAACGAAAAATTTGAGCTCTTTGCTCCTTCTCCAGCCCCCCTCAAAATTTGAGTGATCCGCCATTTTGAAATTTATCGAAAAAACAAAAAAACTATTTTTGCGCATTTTCAAGAAGAGTCTCTCACCAAATTTTGAGCGAATTTTATGAATACTCGCAGGCGCTACGCGTGGGGGAAAAAAAATATATATATACCAAAAAGTTGGACATTTGCCAGATAATTACAAATGGTCTGAAACGCAAAGATTTGAAGACCCCACTCTCCCCCGACCTTCCCTTCCCAAATCAGGTAGGCTGTAATAGCTATCGTTTTGTTAAAAACTCAGCTAAAAACGAACACCCTCAACTGGGGTGGACATTGGAAACCCGCGATTCAAAATTGGGGCTTTGGACAATATCTTGAGAATTATGGGCCCTATGTAGCACTACTAGTATAAGTCAGGAGCTACTAAATTCTAAACTGTGAAGAATCGTAATACCTCTCCTGATGGACTATAGAAAGTGAAATCGTGATTGTCACGTTGAAATATGGGTGTAAGAGCGCGCTTTATGCCTTTATAAGAAAGCAGTAGCTACAATACGAGTGATAAGGAGGAACGTGACTAATTATTTCTTCCGTGAAATGGGTTCCATTTCCTTTGCAAAGGGGGGGGGGATTTTCTGGATTTGTTACTTACCTTTTAGTAATTATTTTAATGCAGAAAAAATGAAATTCAGCCTTAAGCAATCTTCTCTTTAAGGCCCTTCCTCTGCTCAAAATGAGTTGTATTTGGTATTTGTCTGATAGATAATTTAATGTAAAATTTGAATTAGTGATTATTTTGTTCATAGGCCCCGTACTTTTCAAGATTGTTATCAAAAATACCATGTTGGGAATCATGAAATTTATGAATTCATTTTCTATTCATTTAGGTATCTTACAAAATCCAACTTAATAGGTTGAACTGGTGTAGGGAGTTAGGTTAAGCGAGTTGATACGTCCATTGCTTTTTTTAAACTATTAATGTAGTACTGATAGTATATACGTATGTTGCAGAACTTAGCATCGATCTATCGAAGTTGTAAGGTTAGGTGATGGCCTGAGTAGGAACCCTTGAGTATGAATCGAAGTGGATACAATATGATATATAATCAAGATCTGAGAAAATTAAGTCACATCAAATACCTCAAATGTGATAAGTACAGATTCATTACATTATTGGAGGCAAAAAGTACAACATATTTCTAATACATCTTGTCAAGTATTTTAAAGGGAATAGTAGGGTTTTACAGCCTCTCCGTCTACATTGAGTGTGATCATTGAAAAAATCAACTTCATTAAATAATGCAGCGTGACTGTTTTATATTGTTTTGTTTTTTTGCCAACTTTTTCAGTTTTTTGATGTAATATTAGGATTTTTTTCTTTGCAGCAAAATGTGTTCGAAAAGTAGGTAAAAGATATGGCGTGCTTTTGTTTCCGATATATTTTTCAAATGCGTGTTTACGTGTATTCCTTGAGTGATACGTGAAATTATCATTTTTACTATCATTTATAGTTAGAAAAGAAATCGTGAGTATGCTATAAAATTTTTTATGGGATAAATCAAAAAAAAATATATATCATCAAAGAGGCCTTTATTCACATTATGTACCTATAATATGGACATGCAAATCACATAGGAAATGATTACTAGACGTTGAATTACACACTGTTGTCTAGAGCTTCATTGGCTAGCGTTCCATTGGTCTGTGTTTCGTTGGCCGTTGTTTCATTAGCCGGTGCTCCATTGGCGGACGTTCCGTTGGCAGGCGTTCCACTGGCTGAAGTTTCATTGGTTTGCGTTCCATTAGCCAGGGTTTCGTTGACCGTTGCTTCGTTGGCTTGCGTTCCATTATCGAGCGTTTCGTTGGCTAGCGTTCCGTTAGTCTGTGTTTCATTGGCAGGCGTTCCATTGGCTTCCGTTCCATTGGCCGACGTTCCATTAACTGGTGTTCCATTGTTCGGTGTTTCCTCAGACTCCGGGTCGTAGGCGATCGCGCAGAATTCACCTTTGATAAATGCGGCATTGTTATGGCACCATTGTTCCATGTATTCGAAGTGTGTTTTTATCTTGGTTTCATCTTGTTCGTTTGCATTTTTCCACGTTATTTTTTGACTTACTGGTGGGGCATCCTCATCCCCTGATTCTGAACCTCCATCGTCTGTTTGGGATGTGGGTACATCAAGAATATCGATAACCACCTCGGCTTCCATAGTCGGGCTAAATTTCCATGTAGACTTCACCCTTTTGCCAGAGAAATCCACGTGGATGTAAGTATCTCCAAAATTCCAGTCTTGGATGATGTATCGATCAGTTACTGCATGAATGAAGATTGAAACAGGGCCTCTTTGCCAAAATAGTTGTATATGACCCGTTGGGTGTTTGGTCAAGTGAACTTCGCAACCTTGAATTCTTTCCATGATTAAGCTATCTCTTCTGTTTAGTTCAGAACTTCTTAGAATTCTCCATGGGGTGTTAAGGTTATATTGAGCATACGCTGCAATCAAAGAGTAATTTACTTTGTAAATCAAACTGTGAAAAATGAAACTCGATATTGAATGTATACGACTTTGTTATTACCTGAGAGAACGTATGTTGAAATCAGCAAAAAACTAAGAACCCTGATCATGATGGTCGTCTATGTTGGAGAAATGTATACCTTGTGAAGGCGAATTTGAAACGCTATTGAAATTCGTGCTCACTGGAAGTACGAGAGTGTCGACGTAGAACTATTTCACGTTGGTATGAACTTGCAAATCAAGACGCACGATTTACCACTTATGCTGTGAAGGCACAAACTTGTCCAAATTTATACCTATTTGTTGTAGCTGTCACGATCCTGCTCCCAATTAAAGGCAGGTGGTTGTAATTGGCATATATTTGTGGATGAATGCGCGCCGGTTTTTTTTTCAGCCGAGTTTTCCAAATGAACAATAGCTATTACATGCTACTGAATTTGAGAATGACTATTCATTGAAATTTTAATGGAAGATGAAGCGACCAGTGGAAACTTGAAATATTTGGTAACAGTGTCATGTAATGGAGTGAATCTAGGACACTAAAATGTTAAATAAAATTTTCATCCTCCTCAGTAATGTTTCGAGGAGCGAAGGAAATAGGAAATTTTTGAGGAAAAATTAAATTTATCAGATTTCTTAAATTCTCCATGTTGAAATGTACTTGAAATTCTCAAACTTCTTTTGTAAATCTAGTTGAGAAAGAATATGACCTTCTTGATTTGTGTCAAAATGTACCCCAAATAGGGAATCCCTCAAAATTTGAGGAAAGATTGAAAACTTCAAAACTACTCAGATTTCATTTATATGAACTTGATAGGTGATTACTTGGAACTTATTCCACCAAAAAAATAAAAATAAAAATAATGAAAAAAAAGATCAGGCGTAATAAATTATGACCAGTTCCTGAAATTGAAGGAGGTACGATGAATTGAAAGTTTTAATGCATCGTAGTCCCTTCAATTTCGGAGATAGGTCAAAATTTTATGTAACTTTTTTAATTGTCTATTTCACATACGTACTATCGATCACATGAAAAAAAAATTCCAAGGAACTCAAATTTTTTTCTCCTGCGACATCGTCGTTCTACGCTTTTTCATCTAGTTTTTCCCAACAATTTTTTTTTTGACAAATAATATATGAATTGTGTTGTACTTGCAATATGTAACAAAAAAGGTTATGTGTGAAAATATTCCATTCGTGAAATTTTGGAAGCCGTTTGCTCCTCCACCCACCTCCTTCGACGCGGAAAGATGAAATATTTATAATTTTTTATGCTTTTTGATAGTACCATTGCTTTCATTTGATGAATTTCCAATTAATTTAGATTTTCTATGATTTCGCAATCCTACCACGACGTCGTCACTCGTACATTGCAATCTTCGAAGAAAAATGAGACTACGAGTGGCACCGTCTGCTTTACATTAGTGTTGAGTATAAGTTTATGGTACTTTTATGGATTCCGCGATTGCTGTGGCAGAATAAGATGAAGCTCGCTTGAGATCCCATAATATGAAATTCGAATTTCGTCTACAGTTTCATTTTGGAATTAAGTACAATATGACCCCTCTGATTTAACTCAGAGTGGTACGTAAGCAAAATTTAGGGAATACTTTTAAAGCCTCGAGTGAATAAAATATAACGAATTTATGGGCTCGTATGATTACTGTGACCGGAAATTGTTATATGTTTTTATTTCAATTTCTCAAATACTTCTTAGAAGTGCTTAGAGTGGCGTTAACTGACCTCAAGATTTTCTGTTAGTATATGAATCTGTAAATTGGAAATTCACCTTTTGTAAATTCTCTAGCTGCTTGCATTTTTTTTTCTTTTTTCGTTAAAATTCATTGTCAAACGTTTGTAGGTGAAATGAAGCTTAATGATAATTAGTCGTCGTTTTAGTAATGAGAACTTCGTGTTCGATTACAACAATTTCGTATGTGGAATATGACATTGTAAAGCATAATTTACACGGTATTTTTTTCACCTTCGTTTCAATGTCATTATCGATTTTCGAATTTTAAAAATATATGCGCCGAAAGAATTGAACAATGAGTGAATGGTTTCCGGTATGAAAAATGTGGAGGAATTCCTTCTCCGATCCCCTTCTCGGAAAATGTCTACAAATCAATGCTAAACGTTATGATGCTTTATTATGCTAAAAATGCGATTTTTTATTTGATTTTACTATTAAGGTACAATTTATGTACATCTCGGCAAGTAGTATGAAAAAAAATCTTATTTTATCGATCGAAAATCTTACAATACTCCGGAGCGATTAGAATGGCATGCCGGTCGCACCAAACTAACATATATAATTGATACTTTCCCAACAAATCTGTACTCTCTTTATTTATCCATTCAACGGAAGACTTTCCCAGTTTATTATCTTGGGTGTAGATCAAGCTGCTAAAACCAAAGTACCAGTTCTGTTCGAGAGTTTGTCCTTCGTCGAAACTGTTTATTACGATTCGCGCTCCATCGAAATTCCAAACTTGATGGATATTGCCGTGAGGAGTTTTTCGAAATCGAATCGTATTCTTTTCATCATGCCACCATAACTTGATATCACCGACTGATGTAGTCGTTACTTCAATTCCTACGTCATTGAAAATCCAATATTTACTGTAAGGGGGTTGTAGAGATCGCATTTGCTCAGCTATGTGGTCAGGTATCTTCCAGCTGTTGATAGAAGGGTAATCAATGTGGAGGTTTTCGTTGAAGTCGACTAATTCGTTGATTAAAAGAGAAGAAATACGATCAGTAATGTTACCCGCATCTACAGGCGATGAAAGAGTTGGATCTAAAATGTTATTTTCTCGTAAATAATCCTCTACTTGCTTAATAGATCGTTCGTTGTTGAGTCGACGAATCTGTAACATTAGATGCTTCAAGATAGGCGGCTGGTTTTTAAATTGGAGTAAAGCCGAAGCGATTCGATTTTTAAATTCAATATCGACGACGGGTAGGATAGTGGAGGAATAGATTTCATCGAAGGATTTTTTTAATTGGACTGTTATAATTTTATCATCTTTTTGCCTGTAAATCTTGGCCATCGGGTTATCGCGATTGAGAAACAATTGTTTGTAGTCGTCAAAAGATAATATATCTTTCATCTCGTGTTTGTACTCAGCGGGTGTTTTAAACGGTACACTGAGAATTTGTAGGACTTTGGAAGCAAGTTGTTGGTCTCTCTCGATGGTATTCAGGAGTACGGCAGATGTTACCGATTTTTGGAAATTTCTATACCATAATTCGGTGAGCGATGGTTTGAGTTTGACCGAACATTGGCAACTATTTTGGACGCATTTTCCAGTTCCAGTATCGTGATAGAAGAGTTGAGCACTGATGGAGCATTTGGCTCTGCATCCGGTGTTTTCGAAGAGTATGCATATTAGATCAGGATAGAGGGATTCTGAAAAATCATTGTAGTGTTGGTATTATTTTTAATTAATGCTGATTCTAGGGTTGCCACGTCTCCATTTCAAAAATTCCGGACGCCAACAAACAAGCAAAAAAAAACGTCGAATACTGCGGAAAATTATTTTTTATTTCGAAAACGAATTACACATTTGACAAACCACAATATAGCAAATTAAATTAATATTATTTTTTATGTTTATATGGGTCATATTTTGTTTTTCCCCTTGTATTTTTTAAAACTTTAGCATTTTTTGTTTGATTTGACAAAAATAGCGGACAGTATAGCTCCTTACACCTTCCCGGACAAAACCGTAAATACCGGACGTGTGGCAACCCCAGCTGATTCACTTTTTTTCATGACTGTCGTTATTAATGTACTTGGGTAATTTTTTGAAATATTTTGTAATCAAATAACCTTCGGTTGGCTTGAAATCTGCTATCTGTTGATTTGATGTTACCTTCTTAAATTGTGGTGCACCTCCAACTATTAACGAATGAGATATTTGGTAGATATACGTTTGAAAACCTTGAATGATGAATATAAAAATTATTAAATTCATTACAAAGCGCATTTAAATATTAGAATGAATAATAATCACTTACCTACGATTGTGCAACATGCTAGAGCGAAACAAAATAAATCAAAAGACATTGTTTGCTATCCAGTTACCTGTTGAAACATCAGCAGAATAAAAGAATAAAATAATAATTGTGAAATATTGTGTGGTATTCATCTTAAGTTTTATTTAACTCGTGGTATTGCACATTTTGCTTTTACCATAATTATACTTGTGAGGCAACCCTCGTAATTCCAAAACTCGAATTTCGATAAAGCTATTTTTTTTAATATTAAATCACTGCAGTATCCAGATGACAAAATTTCAGCTGCAATTGACCATTAGGTGAAAACTTGTGATTAAAAAAAAAAAAAAATTGAAATTAGTAGCTATTGATTTCTCCATGAAACTATGTGCTACTATTGTACGTAGTAAGTCGTTTTCGTGATATTTATGTTGTATTATTTATTCATTTTTTGGCGTATTCGTCTAAATCATTTTATTTATTCATTTTATTTATTTTTATTTATTTAATTCATTGATTTCAGTTATTAACTTGTTGTTTATATTCAATTTATAAATAATCATTTCATTTCTTTATTTTGTTTTTGTAACGCGTAAATTCGTGTTGTTGCCAGCCTTTGTGTTATTTACTGGGCCGGCAGGGGTTTTTCCAATTTTCTGCAATGACGCTTTGTTATCCCCTTCTAACGTGGCCATTGAAACGGTCGCGATAAGGTATAGTAGATGGCGATATTAAATGTAAATCGAGTTTTCAAATTTAGTTCGCTATCTACTTTTCTAAAAGTCACATATTTTTTGATTGATTTTTTTTTTGCATACATACGTATTCTCATATGACAACCATATAATGATGTTTGTTCTTTTTTTTTCCTTCTTTAGTTGCATAAACCCATATTTTTTTTATATATAGTTGTCATTTATACATATAAAACTAAACGTGGCAATTTATGCCTTTCTTTTTATTAACTTGTAACGTGTTAAACGTAGAATTTATTTTATTTACTGTTGGTGTCGTGTTTAAATCGTCTTCGTGCTACGCGGAAAAACGAATGGTTTCAATTTTCAACGTGGGAAGGCGCCTTCTTCACCGAACGGAGAACATCGGCATTCTAGCGGCGGGTTTGAAAATTTTTATTGTTATATTTGTTGGTATTTTTGTCTCAGGTAATTCGAATATTCCTCAATTTTTTATATTTATTTTTTTTAATTCATGAAAACTAAATGTAACGGATTTTAACCATTACATTTTATATTTTTAATCAATTAATCAAATAGTTTTAAAGCGTCAAACTCTACTCACCCTGAAACAACTTGGATATTATATATCGTTGGGAAAAAATTCGACTAATTTACAAGATTTTCCAATTGAACTTATTTTTCTAGACAACAATCAGCTTAATGAAAAATTTATAAGAGTCAAGGTTATCGAGCATAAAATTCCACACGACCGAATTGCTGTTAATTTTCCACCGCAATGTACTTTTTGCAAGATGTTTTCGAAGAACCCCAAAAACTTTAAAATTTCAATGAGCTCTCGAGATTATCTTACCTTACCTATCCTCTAAATTTGCAGTCATTCTCTTCACGTTTACTGGAGTTATCATCGGACATGAAAATTATTTCCTTGAAACTTGAAAGCACAAAAGCTCGACTTTCTGTACACGGAGTCATTAAGAAAAGTTATCAGCTATGGTGCTCACCCTCACTTTACCCATCCTTTGGATTTCAAGTTGCCATGTTCGCTTTCACTCAAGGTATTGTTGGACAACGATAAATTAAGTGAGACAAACTAATCAAGAATAAATTAAAAAAACAAGTGAACGCCCAAGTGTAATTTACTTTTAGTGGAATTCACTAGAAATTAAAAAATTGTTATCTGCATACTTCAGTGTTATTCGTACTACATAATGGAATAATAATATTGATTGATCCTTGAAAAATATTCTTACCCGTTATTCCAAGGAGGGAGGTGAGACCACATTCAATGAAGACTTTGTATGATAGGCTGGGCTAGACTATGATAACTATACTACATATTACTATAAATTTTACGCACTTCCATAAATTTTTAATGCTGGAATGACGTTTAAATAAGTGTTTCACAAAATTATTACTGCAGTTGAACATTTTCAGATGCAAAGAAATTCGGCTTACTCTTGTTTATTTGCTTTTTGCTATACGTGGTCCCACATCAGTTGGAGTATAATGATTTCATTCTCTCCGAGAGTGGTCTGTTATTGAGTATTTTGGAGATATAGCTGGTAAAGTGAGATATAGCTCATTATTTTTGGATTTTATACTGTGTTTTCCCATGCTCTTTGAGTTGGGGAGAAGTAATTTCTTTATGGTAATTAGTTTGTAATTTTATTGTAAAATGAATAGCTTATATTGTCATGGTACAATAGTTCAGCATACCCTTTTGCACAACGTTCTTAATTGATACAGTCCCACCTTCCTTCTCCACAAAGGAGAAGGGATATTTTTCAATGGTCAATAAATTATGATTCCAGATACCTATAATGCCAAAAAAGTGGATATAAGTGTACGAAGTTCACTGTTAAATTTTGGTTACTGGGTACAGTAGTGGTACAGGGTGTCTAACACGTCATACAAGTCATAGAAGTCATAAAAAAGTTATGATTTTATCTCAAATTAAGAAATGAAAAAAAAAACAAAATCTGAAAAAAAAACAAAAAAATTAGAAAATTAGATTTTTTGATCATTTGAAGAGGTACCTAACATTGACAGATGCAGAATTTCACTTAATCGTTGTGTTGTTCAGTTTCTTTTTATTTTGTGTCATATTGTATTGTTTTTCAACTCTCTTAATTATATTGGTTTTTTTATCGCTTGAAATTTTTCTCCTGCTGGGAGGGAGGGTTGCAGATGGTGGTAGAATGATTTATCCGCAAAAAAAACTTCTAACAAGCAAAAACGTCAACTTCAAAACATTTCTTAGTCACACCTATTTTAAAAAAAAAAAAAAAAAAAAAAAAAAAATTAAGGTAAAAAATAATATGATACAAGCCCACAGATCAAGTTCCCCTCATTTCAACTTAGAACTTGACGGTCGTCATTCACTGTAGGATAGTTTTTAGTACGATCGCTATAAATTGAAATGTCTCACTAATGATGTGACTGTTCAATTGGGGTGAATTCGTTATGTGAGTTAACATTTTTCTTCCAAATTACTGAGCATGGAAAGAAAGGATGGAACAATGTTTATTTCATAACAACACAACTGAATAGGCAATGAATTTATGGAATGGAAATGATTTCATGAACAAAAAGTTCCAAATGTGTCTGAATAAATTTTTTATAATTATTTTATTTTATTACGTATTTTCATGTGTTGTAATTGTAATTGTGAATTCAAATAGATCTCAATTTCAACGCACATATTTGTAATATGTACAATATATATTACGTAATGTAGTAATTGCTAATTTTAAATATTATCATTTGATTACTGCTATTTAATTTAATTTTAATCTTGAATTCAAATATATATCGATTGCAACGCACATATTCGAAAGGTAGGTGCAATATGTGTTATGTAATGTAGTAATTGGTGAGTTTAAACATTATGAAGTGGTAGTAAAGAAGTAACAATAACATATCTGCGGTCGTAATACGATCCCCTTACAAGTTAAATTTTAAAGTTTGGTGAAATGAAAATATAATATTTAGGCAAAGTGGTTTGACCTATAACAGGTTAAACCATTCCGGCTGGCCACCAAGAAATTTTAATAAATTTCTATTGGTTCTCCCAGCCACAAGAGTCTGAGAACAACCACCAATGGAAACAAAAAATATTTTGTTCTGAATGACGTCAATATGAGCAGCTAAATGTGCATGTGGACTTACCACTTTTGCGGTGTAAGAGGAGAGATTGAAATTTTATCAATACTTATTAAGACTGATGCCTTATTGGCTGTTGATATTATCAACTCACACTTGCTCATATTGACGTCATCAGTAAACAATGCACTTGAAAAAATAAAGTTGAAATTTTTCACGTGATATCAAATGGTGTAACCTGTTATAGGTCAAACCACTTTGATATTTAGGTACATGATAATCGTTGTGTTTTCGTTATTGACGACCGTCAAGTTTTAAGTTGAAATGAGGGGAACTTGATCTGTGGGCTTGTATCATATTATTTTTTACCTTAATTTTTTTTTTTTTTTTTTTTTTTTTTTAAATAGGTGTGACTAAGAAATGTTTTGAAGTTGACGTTTTTGCTTGTTAGAAGTTTTTTTTGCGGATATCATAGGTTTTTTTTTGGAAAATAATATTTAAAGAAAGTAATGCTACCATCACGTATTTTGTTGAAATTCCTATAAAATGTTTAGCGGCATAGATGGTAAACGAGTAATTGAAGTGCGTATGATTGAGAGGAAATGTTTATTTGAATAATTTTTTTCTTAATTATTCAACTTTTTTTATTAAATTTACCGCCATCTACTCAACAGTTTTGTTTTCGGGTTATTGGCTTTTGAGATATTCCGCTGCTTCATTCAGAACGTATTTTTTTTATTGAATCGAAATTTCCCGCATAGCCGTTCGGAACCCCTCTATAGCTGCACGATGTGCCGCTTTTCGTGGATCTCCTGTCTGAGGAATACACGTATATGAATTTAAATTTTAATAAATGAATAATACGTTTATATCATAATTACTTACATTCATCATTATTTTGTAACTTTTTAGAATGTCACTTATCAGTAAATCATGATGATTTCATTAAATAATTTTTCGGAAAAACAATATACTTATTTTACAATAAACGCCATACGCAGAGGAAATGTTCCTAGAATTCTGCACATCGTGCAGCTATAGAGAGATTTAGGTTCATTCTGGAAAATGTAATGAAAATTAGGAAAAGTCGAAATTATTATATTTACTGTATTCTATTCAACTACTGAATTACCACACCACAAACAGCAATAGGAGTTCCCTATTTAATTTCATCCTTTTTTACCTACTTGAATGAGAAAAGTCAGATCCATTGAAACAACGTCTATGAATTTCCCCTATTTCAATTTCCCCTTTCGTGCCTTACGCCGTTCCCCTATTTCGTTTTCCCCTCTTGTACATATTCTAAAATTTTCCAAACTTTGCTCAAGGATAGGGGATAGTGTAATGAAGCAAATGAACTGAAATTTGGTACACTTATTGAAAACATGCTGTAGAAGTGCCTTTTATAGTTTTCGTTCCATTTTAAAAATTTTTAAGGCCCATTTGAGGGGGGAGGAGGAGTAAAAGGGGGCCAATTTGGACGAAAACCTCACACGCACTCATTTACATCATGCAGATGAAGCATACAAAATTTCACGTTTTCATCTCTATTAGTTGTCGAGAAAATGAGTTTACTTAACTTCAAAAATTTGTCATAATCGCTTACTTCAGATGTTAATAACTCGGCGAGTTTTTATCGCACAGTAATTATCTATGGCTTATTTTGAAGCTCTTGGCGAGATCTTCAAAATAAGCTATAAATATATCCATTACGACCAATAGTTTCGGTAAAAATTGCATAAACGCTATAGAGTAAATCCTGTTCACAGAATATAAGCATAGTCGGCCGTTTGCTCGTACGTACGCGCACTTTCGTTCGTTTCCATGGCAATTTGGTTGCGTTTTGAACTTGACTCGCAGAACGACCGTTCTGCTTGATATACTGATGAGGAAAAGTTGTATAAAAGTTGTCATTTTCACAAATAAAAATTTGTTCGACACTCTGTTATACCTACCTTCAGCAAAATTCGGGTGTTAAGAGTCCAAGTGGTTCGTTTCTAGTCGCTTGTATGGCCGGAACTGCGATTTTTATATGTTTCTAAAACATTTGATCTGTGCTTAGCAGCTTCACAGCTTGTCAAACTTAGGTTAAAGTGGCCTTGTTTTCTTAATTTAGATTTCATAAAGTTCATGCAATCTAGTTCACATCAGCAAAAAAGAAATATTGAGGTCAGCGTCAGAAAAAAAGATCTTAAAATGTATCAGTGGACTGAATTGTAAATATATGTGATGTTGCATGCGCTTACCATCAAAATTGAATAAATTTTTCAAACTCTAAAATTTTATGTAAATCACCAAATACAGTTCACTCGTTCGAAACATTCATCGCAATGAAGTAGATTACGTAATATTTTCTGTTGAAAAATTTAGAATATCTAGGTGCTATTTGAGATGCAAATTATAAACAAAAGATAGGATCGTGGAAGTTATTTAAATTAGATAACATTTTGAGTAGTCGAGGTACTTGAGCGATGAAGTAATTTACTATTTTAGCTATTGAAGATTGTGAGTCAAAATGTAAATAATGCGTTATTTACATAGGTAGAAACCGAATAAAACCCAGTTCTCATTGGTTTCTGGCATTTTTCGCACTCCGTAGAAATTAGTCGTATATAATCAGTATGGGAAGTGAAATGAAAGAAACTTTATAGTCAGTTGAGGAAAATTTAATTCTTATACTTCTTGCAACTACATGAAAAAATTCACAAATCAATACGCATAGCGATCGTAAATTTTACAGTCACGTGTTTTCACCAAGGTGAAATTTTTATCGCACCAAGAATCTATGAATTTTCTATATTTTTCTATAGATTTTGAATCTTGTATGTTATTTGCCCACGAAGTATTACTATGTCCTAGAAAGCTTTTGTAATGTTTCATTCCTGTTTGGCCTAAAAGCCAGTCTTCTGTCAGGGTGCCATTCATATCGCGACTCAAATATATAGTCACATTACCAAACTTCCAAAGCTGTTCTACTCCTCCAGTCATGCCTTTGTTGAAGTGAATTTCATTATTTCCATTTTTCCATCTTAATCTGATGTTGCCCACTATATCTCTATTATATTCGACGTTAACATCACCATCACTCAATTGTTTATAGCCGGCGCCTCGCATTCTACTTATTTGGTTTAGAATTTTGATTGGCGTATCCAGTTGAATGGCTTCATCGCTTGGAGTCGAGGGTTCTGATCTTTTAGAATTCTTTTGTGCGATCGATGATGTCGTTTGGTTATCTCGTGAAAGAGTGTTTTGTAACGTTGGTTTTGTGGATGTTGAAGGTCTTGCTGGTGCTGATGGTCTTGCTGGTGCTGACGGTCTTGCTGGTACTGATGGCCTTGGTTTGGTTGACCTTGTTGATTTTTTTCGTTTAGATGATGGTTTCGCGCTGGCTTCTACAAACTTGACGAATTCGTCATTAACAACCGCCTCTACGAAATCCACTATTCTGTCGTAACTAGCGTATTTGTTGAATTTGAAGTCGTATTTATCCTGGGTATTTCCAGTTGTGAGTAATTTCTTCAAGGCTGCGTTATCAGTTTTCAGAACCTGATCTCTTATATATTCTTTGACTTCGTACTCGATGTCCTGATTAAAGAAGTTGGTGAGTTTAGCTTGATACTTAGGGTCACTGATTGTGAATTTTTTATCTTTCAAGGCTTGTTGTATAATGGTAGAGATGTGTGTGCGGAGTTCAGCCTCATTCACTTTATCGTTGTCGTCGATAAATTTCTTCACTGGAGATGTATCTTGTTGGATTTTTAATTTATTGATACCTTCGATATTTGGGAATTCGTTTTTGATTTCATCCAACAGTTGGGCGTTGGTTCTGGGAAAGTTCTGTAAGGTTGTGATGGCGCGTGAGGATAGTTCGGAGTCTTTATTGATTTTGGATAATACTTGGCTGGAAAATTCATCTTTTTGAATTTTCGCATCCCATAAGGTCGTCAAGTCGGATTCCTGTTTGATTTTACAATTACACGATTGCTCTTCGTCGCAAGTTCCTTCGCCATCTGTGCCATATAGGTAGCCTAGCATGTTACAAGTTGCGTTACACGCTGATGTATCGAATAGAATGCAGTTGAGCTCTTCAGCTGGGTCTGTGAAAAGAAATGTTATTTAGGGGTTTTGATGTTCATTTTATATACTAGGAAATTGCAAGGTTTTGAGTTGATTTTGCGAAGGGATTACTTTACTTTGGTATTCTTCTTCATCAGAATCGTCACTGGTATCGTCGCTATCAGTGTCATCATCGGTATTACTATCATCATCGTCAGTGTCACTATCACTATCACTGTCTGCTTTTCTAAATATCTTACAGGACACCGGATTTACGAAAACTTGAACTGGAAAATTTATAAAAATTAAAAATCTTTGAATCACATGGTACAAGAATCATATGCGAGTAATTTTATAATTTCTTCAACGCTTACTGTAAAGAATGCCTAGTAAGGCGCACAATAGTAACTTTTGCTTCATTCTGATAATTTTACTTTGTTTAAAATTTTATCGAATGATACTGTATGGTGTTGTTGGGTTTTTCTTATATAGCCTTATATGCGCAGTCCAATCTAAAATTTGCATCGGTAGGTGGTGTTAATGATGTACGCTAACGAGTGTCACAATATTAATTTTTTTTTTTTTTAATTTTTACCAAATGTTTTTTGAATAAATTTTTCATGAATTGTGCACTGTGAGTGATTTACAGCGCGTGACTAATGACTATAACCTTGGATTTGGAAGTTAGAATTTTTTAAGGTGTGACATTCGCATTTTTCGGAGAAGGTGTCTTTAAAAATTTATTCACGATCACGTACGAGGATGAAATTTTTTAATTGTTTTTTGCTCTCACAAAGAAAAAAAAATGTAAGCAGCTATGCTGTATTGCTGGAGCTAAGTTTTTATTAAGGCTTGTTCAGGTTTCTAAATAACGTTGCCAACCTCTTCGTGTCTATAGGTCACATCCAGTACAAAGTCTGCAAATACCTACCCTATACCTTCTGAAATCACTTAAGAAGTTGAATTTAGAACAAATGTAGTATATAATGATATGAGCACGTATCTTACAAATTATAACTATCCGCTATTGTGTGTTCATTTTGACCCAAATTTGAGAGTTGATATTCTGGTCATCAACTAACCCCGCATAAAAAGTTTGATCATTCTAGGTCGATTGGGTGGGGAAATATGGGGGATGTTTTTAAAAAGTGGATGTTCGAAAGAAAATTAGACTTCGAGATTTCTCGAATCGTTTGTATCTTCTCGCCAAATACAGTTGAAATTTCGATTTGAATGATCTTCTCTTTCTATTTTCGAAGTTCAGTGGTTCTCATAGGTTTGAATTTCAATACAACATTACTGGTGATACCTATGTATTTGCTGAATATACCACACATTCTTAATGTTGAAATATTTTCATGGCTTCTCAAAGTTTTTGATGGTTGAATATATTTTTTCAGCGTAATGTTGATCTGATTTTTCTTGCATAACAATATGTGTGGCAATATTTATAATTTGAGTGAAAAAGAAATTCATTATAATTTATATTAATTTCGGTGCAACATTCTTCGAATGAGATATCCAAAAAGATATTAGAAGTACCAGAAGGGAAAAGGAAGACTTCCCAACTTACATAATCATACCAATGTAGGAGAAGTAAACATAAACAACCTCTCGCACACTTCTAATTTCTACGCATGGTCGAAGAGAAGAAGAGACTGAGGAGGCAGATTGTCCTCGAGCCGGAACCAAGATTTTCGATTCTAAAACTTTTCACTATTCTGATTAGATTTTTTTTTTTAAATTATCATAAATTTTTTTTTCAACAGATTTGAAGAAGAAAAAAAAATTGAAAAGTGGAGCTTGAATATTATTTTTGCATTATGTCCACTCATCTAAGCTGTATAATGCTTCATTGAACTTCCAAATTCGTAGCTTTTCTAATTCATTAACTTTTCCTCGCTGCATTTTTTCATCAGTTTTCAGTGTTCAGTCATGTTTTGGATACTTGGTTAAGTTAGAGGTAGACTAAAAGAAATTGGCAGGGTAGTGGGTCAACACAGTCCTCCTTTAATTGCGAGCCTGATTATACACTATAATTTCTGAATCATAAAGTTCCACAAAAAGGAGCTTATTCACACATCTTTAACTGTAATAAGTTTGATGTAATAACACAATTTCTTGTATGTATTTATTTTCAAGATAACATAATTATTAAAGATGTACACTGTACACCTATTTACAGATGGTGGGTTTTATGTAAGAAATACTTCGATTTGATTTTTGAAACTTTAACAGCTCATTTTTTTCCAAGGTCATCTGTAAAGTAAGTCATTTCGTTGAAGCCTGAAGAGATTTTCTTCATGGCAAATATTTGAAAATCTGCTGGCGTTCCAACTTGAAAAACGCATCTACGTACGTAGTAAACTGAATATGGCCTGTAAAAAGAATACGGTACCATATATCATTAATAATGAAGAGAAGAAAATTCGTGTAGCTGTAGAATACAGTATTGCAGTAGAATGAAATTAATCGTTCATAGCTCAGGTATACATTCATCTACTGGCACTAAAGAACTAATATTAAATGAGAGAAAAACTGATTTCATTCGTTCATTGTATCGATAAAGATTCATATTTAATGTGAACGTGTTTATGCGGAGTTGAATTATTTTCATTCGCGTTTTGTAAAAGTGTGCCATTAAGAAAAATATTTTCATAATCACGTTAAAGTTGCAAATAATGAAAAACCTTTGAGTTCATTCCTTCATTTTTTGTCGAGTCCGATTTGACCAATAAATTACCATTACTCTGACCATTATGATCGCAGATCTTAACATGCGCAATAACTATACTTTCGGCTGATTAGTTAAATCATGCCAATATTAATTAATTCACCTGCATACAGTCTTGAAGCATCAATACTTCAGTGGCAAAGAAAGATCGTCAGCTTCGTGTGCAATATATGGCGGCACAGGGTGGTAAAAAGAATCACTTTGTGAGACTGAATCACCGACTGTGGAAACAAGCGAATTCTTACGTTCTTCTATTTCAACCAAATAACTGTAAACGACCAGCGCGAAGCATACGGTGAAAACTATTTTAAAGCAGAGAAATAATTCATTAGAGTGATTCGTCGAGGGTTAATAGCAATTAGTAATAACTTTATTAAGTTATCTACCGATCATCGATGTTATTATTGTGGTATAAAAAATGTATACGCAGAACAGATACGTTGCTGGTTCCATGTCATGTATATTTGGTACCGATATGATATTACTATCTAAACTGTACCATACAATACTGAAATAACTTATGTCAATCATTTGTAATACTGAACGTATATTACAAATGATTTCCGCAATTTTCACGTAGACGAATGTCTTTAGCCAAAACAACGAATTCTACGAACAAATTGTCAAGTGATGTTACATACATATAAGTGAATACATCATTCATGAAAATGAATTACGTTGATGTATCGGTTTAGTATTATTGTGATGTAACCTATATGTTGTTTTACTCACTTCTGGTTCTTTTACGATAATGATACCGGATACTATGGCATTTGCAAGAGCAACTAAAGTGAATATGGTGTAAATGTATGAAGGTAAACCTGTGAAAAAAAAACAAAGTTCGAATTGTGCATTCTTAATTTTGTTAATTAAGATGCTATTTTATTGGGAATTTGTGGCTAATTATATGCTACTTATACTTACCAATTATATCATGAGTAGATGAAATCCGCCCTACGTACAGAAAATTGGTAATCTGTAATAAAAAAAATGCTTGGGTGAAATATAAGTATGTTGATATGCTTTACAGAGCGATTTTAAAAGTCACCTGAAAAAGTGGAAGAAATAATGAAGGACTGTAACAAAATTATTTGAAAAGGGGTCAAAAGAATTTCCACACTCAAATCTGATTGGAGAAGAGTATCTAGTAGAGTTGGCAAAATTTCTGTTCTTTTTTTTTCAAATGTGGAGAGAGCAGGGTCATAATAGTTGCTAAAAAACCTTAAAAGGATGAAATAAAAATTTCAGACCCTTAACTCAATTTTTAATTTACTAGACTCAAAATTAAATCAATTTCCAAAAAAATAAAAATTAATTTTTGGACAATTACAAATTTTTTTATTTCTAAAGTCATATTTCTTCATCTAGAGATGAAAATAATATTTTAGTTAGTAATTTTTTCAAATTTAGGAACTTCAAATAGTTTTAATTTTTTTTTTTTTCATAAAGCAGCAATTTTAATTATTTTTAAAAATGAACCACTGAAAACGATTTAAAGCCTTTAAATCCGAAAAAATTATTAGCTAAAATCTTTTCAATTACCTTGACATTTTTTTTCTTGAATATTTCAAAATTTAATAAATGTATTTAATTGGGGGAGGGGCTTAAAAATAGACTTTTGAGATTGATTTTTTTATGGCTTCTTTTTGTGGTCATTTAGTAACAGTAATGACCTCACCCCTTCACTTTTTTGAAAAAAATGGGAATTCCCACTTACCTTAGCTTGTACCATTAGCAGAAAAAGATCAACAATCTTTAATATTCTAGAAAAATTAAAATTGCAAATGA
The DNA here is from genome assembly GCA_009761765.1 of Phenacoccus solenopsis. Lineage (NCBI taxonomy): Eukaryota > Metazoa > Arthropoda > Insecta > Hemiptera > Pseudococcidae > Phenacoccus > Phenacoccus solenopsis. The sequence continues at coordinate 5,947,226 of CM019756.1, forward strand.
TTTTTGTTCTTGCATTCGAAAGTAATATTCGAGAATCCAAAGGCTAGCTCGATATGAGGAAGGTGAGGGGGAATTTTTTATTTATTTAGATATATAATTAAATTAAAGTATGATTTTTCCATCAAGTGAATAGTATGGGTGAAATTTTTATTATTCAAGACTAAAAACATCAGCTACATCTAATTTTTGACTTTGAAGCAGATACTTTAAATAGTCCTGAAAATTCAAGTTTAGGAAATTAAGAAAGGGAATAGTTCGAAATCTAACTTGGCAGTTTTTTTCAATTCATCAAATAAGAATATTTTGTTTTTTTAACGAGGAATACAATAGTGCAGCCTATTTCTTCCTCCCCCCCCCCAATTTCCTTGTAATTTACTTAGGAAGCTAAAATTGGGATATGTTGGTGTCCTCAACTCACTCTTTCATGTAAGATAATGAATGAACATTTGAGATAAAATGAAAATCTTTGCGTATTTACGTTAAGATTGAATTATTCCATTTTCAGTTTTCATTCGGCTGACGAAATCAAAAATCATACAACTTCAGCTCTATGATGATCAAAAACCTGATTTCAACTCAAACTCTGACATAAACATTAAAAGAAATGGTTGATACGAGAAAGAAAAATGAAATTGAATTGAAACATAGTAAAAGTATTAAACCCCAGATCCCACAATCGATTTTTAGCCTCATTTAATCGAGTAATAAGTGATTATTTTTGTTGGTTATTTTTATAAAAATATGTCTTATAATTCACTCAAAATTGTATACATTTTTCATCGTTTACTCAAGTTTAGTAAATAGCTTCTACAAATCTGATTGTAAAATTCAAACAAGATTTGAGTTCACAGGCTTCTAATTTTATCTTTCAAATTGCTACACTGGAGATTATCAGTTTAGCCACCTGTATTAACACGATCGTGTGATTGAATACGAGAGAAATACGCACTACCTAGTAATTAATCGTTTTAACATGGAATCCATTTACAATAATATTTCCATTAGCAGGTTTAAATTCTCTTTGGTCTTCGATTGGTAATTTCACTACTATATGATTCGATGCTGTCTTCTCTTTTTGAAAAAAAAAACTCTCGAGTGATTCGCTCAGTAAATATTTATTTGTAAGTAAAAGCGTAATTATTTGTTAAAAGTGTGTAAGTGAAAAAAAGTAAAAAACTTACCGCGTTGATATAAAGCACGACGAGAACATTGCTGCGTAACGATTGTCCGCAGCATCCGCGCCGCAAAATGAACATTTTTCCTTGATCAAAAATTTGATTAATAATTCAATATTTGGGTGATTTTAACGTTATTCAGTCGCATGGATGTACCACAAAGAGACAAAATTTTTTGTTATATTCTACTATCACCAAATTCAAAGACACTCGATCGACGAAAAAAGCAAATGAAGAGGTATGACATCATCGCAGTATGATAACAGATGGTAGCTAGGATGGCATTGTTTACATTTTGAAATGAAATGTGAAATATGGTATAACGCCTTCAGTGTAGGTTAAATTGAAATTCAAAAATCTGCATGATACACATATCTAGTTTCATGAATTGAAAACTTGGGTATATTTATTTCAGATTATCATTGATCATTCGTAGCTACACACGTGAGGAAATATTACAATATTTTATGTTCATTGAAATTGAAGTGTACGTTACATCAGCATTTTGTTTTATTACTACATACAACAAACGTAATATTTTACTAAAAAAGTAGAAAAAATAAAAGTGTTTTTGTCAATAAACATTGTTTGGACAATATTCTTGTTTGAAATCTGAAACCTAAAATTGAAGAATGTTTTTAGTTTTTGAGTAATGAATGAAATTCTATCCTTAAATCGAAGGATGCGTAATTGCGTACTTCATCAATACTTAATATTTCAATTGTAATACTTCACTGAATATGTAAAAAATGAAATGTTTTTGTCGATTAACATTATTTAGACAATTCTTGATTAAGATATGAAATCGAAAGCCGGAGGACGGTCTTAGTTTTTAATTATTAAGTGAAATTCTATCCTTAAATCGAAGCGTGTGAAAATGTTTCCTCATTTGTATAGCTAAGTACGAGTGATTATAATGATAAACCTGAAATGAAAAGGACTACTGAACCAATCTCGCTGAAATTTAGTGTGTTTGCTTTAAAATGGTTAAAAATTGAATTTAAAAATTTAGGGAATTTTGCGATTTCCTGAAGGCTTAAAAACTGAGGTTGACGCACGGAATAAACCTAGTGACTCAGGGTGGCACAGAACATACATTATACATATATCTATTTAGGTATAGTATACTTTCATGCGAGTGACACAACCTATTAAATAATACGAAATGATGAATTAGGATTAGCAAAAGCGAATATCTATCCTGATGAATTGAGAACTTTTATTTATTTCAAATTATAATTAATTAAGGAATATTTAACAAATAAACTTTAAAAAAGTATACCTATGGAAGAGGAAATCTACTAAAAAAAAACTTCAAAAAAGCAATAGTTTCAAAAACTCAAAAACAACGATAACAATGAAAAAAACGACTAACGTGAAAATGAATGTAAAGTATTCTACCAAAAAAAAAATACATATATTTATACTGGAATAATGCATAGCGAAAAAAAAAAAAATTTCCTGCAAAAATTGTGGTCAGAAAATGGACTGATATAGGTATGGAAGGAAAACTCAAACAGTTCTCTTGTTACTCTTCAAAGATAGACAGGAAGGATATTTGAGGATATTGAAAGCGATTGTTATGTGTAATCTTACATTGTTTGGAATTACGTTGTTTTAATAAAATCTCAACTTAAACTCACTTCGGAACCACCACCATCACCACTGGCAAAATAACACACCAACATTGCAAAGGTAACTGTTGAATGGAATTTCATGTGACCTTCTATTCAAAAAAATTATTTGAGTGATCACCATTATTCTTTACTCATAACAATAATTTGTACATCTAAAATGCGGTTGAAACACTGCGAATAAATTTCAAACAAAATGTTCATTAATTTATACAACATATTTCGTGAGAAAATTCCAAAAAACCATCATGTTCATCAACAGTAATTATTAATAAGTACATGATGAGATGCGCGCGATGATTTTGAATTGCGTATTTATGAATTTCGAAATTTTGGTAAATTTTAATCATACCTACAGCCCTTTAAACTCAATCAATCTGAAAGTTTGCATAGTTATTGATTATAGTATAGAGAGGTGCCTTTTATATAAAACAAGACAGTTCGAATATTCTGTGTTCGTTGTGAAAGGTTTTAATTTACATAATTTCGTCAAAACTTCTGATTTTTAACCGAATTAATCTTATATTCATCTCAACGCCTTTACCAATAGCGCCTTTTATAGTACTGGACTGCTAGCGCAGTGTTGCGATAGTGAAGCAAACTTGTGTGACGCCCATATGCGGGTATCAGTAACTTTTGCTTATCATTTATTGTTTGTGCCTTTATTTACATTTGGTAATTACCGTTGTGTAGTTGTAAATTAATTTTATTTTTAATATGTTAAATAAACTCTTTTTACTGTCATAATGTACCTTTTGTAATTTTTTTTATCGCCATTTGAAAATTTAAAAGTACGACACATTTGCGCGTAGTCAATTTAAACAATATAAATAACATACATATAATTGAAATCACAAACAATTTAATTTCACTTTTATGTCTTTTATTGCGATGTGAATAATACAAGTTTGGTACATTTTTGCCGAATAAATTTTTTGGTTTCATTTTCTATACGTAGGTTTCCCTCATGGTGAAGTCTAATTTTTATATATGTAGCGCTAATTTTTATGACATTGGGCACACAGGTGACATCATTTTGAATATCGATGAAATCAAGATATTCAGTATTGGAAGTAGAGGTGATATCATTTTGAACCGCAGCAAATGCTGGATTGTTGAGCGAATCAACATTAGACGTTTCCATTACATCTTCATTTTCCACGCTGCCAAATGCCAAATTAAAATGAATATATGATGAACAGAATTGAAATAAGAATGAAGTTAATAATTAGATATGCATGATTATTGATGTACTAACGGGGTCCCTCCATGAATTGTAAATTTTAGCGTAGGTAATGCACCCATCTTCAAATAATGACGAGCATTCTTTTTTAGGACTGCATCAGGAGTGAAATGACGACTACATAGTTTACAATTACTATATTTGAACGTAAAATTGAATCCACAGAATTGAATCTGTCGCATTATAGGTGTGGAAAAGAGCAATAGTATGCGACTTTATTCCCCTGACTAGACGGGAACACGAGGCATGTTATACAACACACGCGTGTTTAAGAAGACTGCGTTAAAAAGATTTATGCCCCTAGCAAGGAACACGCTGCGTGTTATACAACACGCGAGTGTTGAGTACTAAACGTGTTACATGAACACGCGCGTGTTAATAATAGCGATTAAGCCCTTATTTATGCGCCCGCTGCGTGTTATACAACACGCGCGTGCGTAGACTAAATTAGCCGAAGAGAAACCCCTAAGCAGCGCCCGCTGCGTGTTATACAACACGCGCGTGCGTAGACTAGAATAATAGAGGAAAAGATCCTTAAGCGCCTGCTGCGTGTTGTACAACACACGCGTGCGAAGACAGATGAGAAAAAGACCAGAGAGCTTTCGTGGGAGAGATCTGTATTGAACATGAGAAGGAACATAAACTGTGTAGAATAGAACATTACACTTGTATTTATAGGCGGTCACACCAGATCAGTGTGACCGCCTGTACAAACTTATAATTAGTTGAAACGAACTTGTTCGTGATTGGGAACGAAAGAACGTTAATGCGCATCACATTACTGAAGTAGCTGAAGCCTCAGCCAAGGCCTCAGGATAGGCAAAATAAAATAGAATTTGATGTTTGGTAAACGTTTAATCGTGTATAATCTCTGACAATATTCAAGTCCTCTTAATATTAACGTTATAGCGAGAACACTGAGTTGATCAACACAGCAAGCAAAACATACAGTACAGGTTATAAAAGTATTGGCGGGGCACAGAGAGGAGGAAACCAGTCCGCGCACCCGCCAAATATATGATCATAGATAACGACGCGCGACCATTATCGTCGAACGACGATGGGGCGAAACGCACCGCTTCATTGCCCCGTGTGCGTCACTGTGAAGTCACGATGACGACACGACGAGCACACATCCGCGGCCCGTCCTGCCCCTGATGCCTCTTTACAAAAGCAAAGGAAGCGTCTTACCGGTCGCGGTCGTACCTATGTCAAGACAAAAAGCAAAAATAAAAAACAAAACAAAAAAAAACACATCTCTGGAAAAACAACAAAACAAAAAGAAATACAAAAACCAACAAACTATAATTAATAAAGTATCTTTATTTACAATCGATTTTAGGTCCTTCTATTGATGACTAACCTCTGCGGTCGATGTCCGACAGAATTCTCCGTAGATTACCTCGCATTTCCGGCGCAGCCACCCTAGCCAGGTAATGCTTTCCCGACTTCTGATCGACGTGAAACTTCGGCCCATAGGAATTAAACAACGCTTACGTATCGATATGATAAATTTTTATTTTTCTTGATAGTGACTGTAGATTTGTTTTGATGAACGCTGCGATGGTAGTTTTATTTTTTCTTACGATATCGCTGTCCGCAGGACATTCTAAAGGCAGCAGCATCGCCAGTCTTTTAACTCCTCTATCTTCGAGAAGCCAAACCATCTGTGCCATTTCATTTCGCATACGTTGTAAATTGGCCGACTGCGATGCCAGCTCCAGTTCACCCGCGCTGCACACCACGGACTCGCCGAAGTCTGGCACCTCCGCACACAGATCCAACATCCTCGCCATAGAGAGGTCCGAAAAGACCGTGGCCGACGAATTTAACTGGGATAGTTCTTCTCGATGACCACGCTGGACCACGAAATGTCGCACTATAGTATTTATGGGTCCATCGCCAATCATTGTATATCTACCCAAACCATACAATATGTGGCGTCCCACCTCGAGGAAGCTTACGGGTCCTTCTGTTAATGTATGTATAGTAGGAGGCTTAGAAGCCTCCGTCTTCTTTTTCCAGTCGTCGATTTGCCGAGCGTGTTTTTATTCCATACGTGCCATTTCACTCTTCTGTGAGGAGATGGTCGTTCTCAGTCCCTCCGCGACGTTTTCAGCTGCGAACCATCTTGATTGTAGGTCGTTCTTTTCATATTCTAATTTCTGCAGTGTCTCCTGGATGTCGGAGAAATTTTGAACCTGCCTCTGCAGCTCCGCAATCCGGGCATTTAAACGAGTCACCACACGCTTTTCCTGCTCAGTGTTTGATTGCAGGGTTTGAATGGCGTTTTTGTACTCAACGTTACTCGCCCGTAGTGCGTGGACTGCCTCCATCAGCTCGACGTTTTTCTTTTCCAGCCTATGTTTTTCTGACACCTCTGGACCAGCTGCAGGGAAAAAAATCCTTATGGATGTTTCCAACGTAATCGGCAACCTACAGGTTGGACACTCTCCGCGGTCTTCGTCGCCAGATATCGCCAGCCACTTTGCCAAGTAGTTGGCATGAAGTAAGTGGCCGCAACGTGTCGCCACGTTGGGTTCCTCAGCTACCAGCATGGATTCCAGGCATATACCACAATTTATGTTTGATGCCATAGTACCTATGAAATATATTTTTTCTTTGTTTATAGTGGCAGGACGGGCCGCGGACGTGTGCTCGTCGTGTCGTCATCGTGACTTCACAGTGACGCACACAGGGCAATGAAGCGGTGCGTTTCGCCCCATCGTCGTTCGACGATAATGGTCGCGCGTCGTTACCTATGATCATATGTTTGGCGGGTGCGGGGACTGGTTTCCTCCTCTGCGTGCCCCGCCAATACTTTTATAACTTGTACTGTATGTTTTACTTGCTGTGTCGATCGACTCAGTGTTCTCGCTGTAACGTTAATATTAAGAGGACTTGAATATTGTCAGAGATTATACACGATTAAACGTTTACCAAACATCAAATTCTATTTTATTTTGCCTATCCTGAGGCCTTGGCTGAGGCTTCAGCTACTTCAATAAAGAAAAAGTACATCTCAAATAAAAATAACGATAACAATGGAAAAAACGACTTACGTGAAAATGAATGTAAAGTATTCTACAGAAAAAAAAAGATACATATTTACAGTGCAAACATGTATGACAAAAAAAAATCCCTACAAAATTGTGGTTAGAAAATGGACTGATATAGGCATGGGAGGAAAACTCAAACAAGCCTCTTGTTACTTTTCAAAGATAATCTACAAGGATATTTGTGGACATTGAAAGCGATTCTTATGTGTATTTCTACACGCTTTAGAATTTTGTTGTTTTAATACACGTGTACGAAGGTATTAGCTCATTAAACCATCCAGGATGGTATTGGCTGAGATTGAAAATAAAAATGAAATACTTGATTTTTCTCAACGTGACCTTTTATTTAAAAAAATTATTTGAGTGCCCAGTCATATTCTTCAATATTATAAGGTTTGTTTCAACAAGCTTCAACGTGTGCCATTTGATTACAGAGTTGCATACCATAATGCCTTCAAAGAAACGAATATTGTATTAAAAAATGATGACTAATACTTTACACTTGCCAAAACCTAAGGAACTCTCTCCTAAAAGACAACTGAAAGTACCATATTTTTTTGCAGCTGACAGTGCTTTCCCCCTTCTAGAAAATATTGTTAAACCGTATGGTGGAGAGCATTCTAAGGGCTCGATTAAACGTATTTTTAACTATTGGCTAAGTAGAGGTCGTAGAGTAGTCGAAAATGCGTTTGGTATAATGAGCGCAGTTTTCAGAGTTTTATGGAAGCCTATGTTATTAGAACCCAAGAAAGCTGAATTGGTGGTCGCTGCTTGTGTATATCTACATAATTATCTGCAACGAGTTTCATCATCATCATATTCGCCAAACGGATCTCTGGAATGTTTATGGAGAGAAGACAATAATAATATTTCTTCTCTGCCTAGGAGTATCACGATCTTCTAAAGATTCAAATGCCTCATTGGCAAACCACCGACTCACATATATTTCTGAAGTGACTGAAAGTAATATTTGAAAAAAAAAGTATAAATTATTTTAATGTATATATTTAAGCGGATATGGTATTAGTTCAATATATATAAATAACTTACCTCTTTCTATCATTCTTGAATTCTTCACTTTGCTTTTCTCTCGCCGGTATGATGACAGTAAAGAGGCTACTTTCTTCCTAACCTCTTGTGGCCGTATTGCACCACAAGAAGAGGCTAACGCTTCCCAAGTATCTACTTGATTATTTCTTTTAAAATAATTAGAATCGTTCGGATTCCATAATACGGGATGACCCCGATAAAGTTGAATTAAATACAAAAGTTTCTCCTCTGTCCACTCCATCAATGAAAGAAATTCAAAATTTAACTTCAATCACTAACTTATTGTTCGCGAATGAATCAACATAAATAAAGATTATAACATTTATTAACTCCGTAAATGAATGGAAAAGTTGGCTAGTTATTTCTAAACCTAATTTTTCTACGAGTTTATTTCTGATCTACACCGCTTGGAAAGCTAGAGGTCAATTAAAAATTGAAAGTTGGTAAGTTCGAGAGCAACTTTTTAAAGTACATCCTTCTCCTCAGGGCCTATTTTAAAGAAATTTTGGAACTACCCATATTGATATAGATACAATTATGCTTTCAAAATATTATACGAACTTCCTTGATTTTTGTTAACATAACCCAAAAAAAAAAATTGCTGCAATAGCTTACTTTTTCATTAAAAATTCAGCTAAAAAATTTTCAATTTGTTCGTAATGAAATATTCGAATAGATAATTTTTTTATGCAAATAAATATATTTCCTAAAATTCAAATTTTTGTAACAGAATGTTGAAGAAAAAAAAAAGAAAAAAAAACAGATCAAAGAGTAAAACACTTTACCAAATTCGGTCAAAATCCGATACCTATTTTTTTTTTCTTCATTCCACCCTAATGCATTACATTTATACCAAAGACATTTACCAGATGATTCAAAAAGTTTTAGAACACAAAGATTTGAAGACCTATCTTCCATATTATCTCCTGGCCAACTTTGTATACGTAGAGTTAGTAGGAGACCATAAAATGATATTTTTGGATTTGGGCCAAAATCTATCAAAGGTAGATTACTAAAATTTGAGGTAAGTTTGAGAAACGTTAAGCGGCTAAAATTTTAGAAATGCTGACTTTTTAAATTCTTGTGGACTAAAGGTACCTATTGCAAACATATTTCAAATTAAACGTTTTAGAAAGAATAAGGTAGAAGTTTTGAACTCTCTAATGGATGTGGGCTGTGGAGTTGAAAAATATACTTGACAGTATTACCTTGAAATGTAAGCACCAAGCAAGCCCAATTAAAAGCTCACCTCCAATAATGTGGCATAGCTGCTTACTTTTTTCATTTTTTTTTTTTTTTGGTTTTGATAATCATGTTATTGTTTATGGATATAAGAGCATTTTTGATGACACCCAATACAAATTTGATAGATTTGGCCGCCTCCCCTCTACTTTTTTTATATTCTGCGAATTACGTAGGTGTATGAAAATGAGGATATTCTTGTAATAATTATGTCTTTTAAATATTTTTGCAAAATCGAATGAAATTAAGAAGGGTAAAAAAAAATTCAAATTTCATTTTTACTGGTTTGGTAATATCATAATGGCATTGAAGACGCATAGATTTCAGTTAGCTCAATAGCTTGAAAATTTATTCGGTTTTCATTTTGTATTTCAATTTTTAAATTTTTGCCTGGAAAAAATGAAATCATTTTTTTTTGTTTTCTTGGTTCGATTTTTCTCTTTTTTATCAGTTCATGTTGAAAGATAGAGAAATAGTCCTATTGGTTGTACATTTTTTCTACATGAACAATGGGATGAACAATCGTAAAAAAAATTCTCAAGTGAATAGTTCGAGTGTTTGAAGAAGTTAAAAATCAAAATATATTATGTAAAAAGTCTACAAGGTTGAGCCTGAAGTTTGCCTAATCAGAAATTCGCCCTTGTGATAGGTAAATTGTTGCCTACATTTTCTAAATTGAATACTTGTCCAAGATATTGTTAAATCAAAGGTATGAATTTGCTATCAATTAGCGTAAAATTTATATTTTTCGAAAGAATTACATTATTCGTTCAAGTTCTGTCATAAACTACACATTGTGCTGGGTAATAGTTGGAATTCTGGCGACACCATGAATCGATATATTCTTTATATTTTCGAATATTTTTGTCGTCGGCTTGGCCATTTCTCCAATACATTTTCAGATTACCGTTTAGATCTTTCGAATAAAAGTAATAAGTATCGCCGAAATCCCACTTTTGTTCAATATTCCCAACCAAGTCGATATTGAAATATATTCGAACATTACCGAAACGCCATTTTTGATCGATATTATCGTTGAGGTCTTGAGATAGATGTATATCGGTGTCTCCGACTTGCCACACAAGTTCTACATTACCCACTAGGTCTTTGGTCAAGTGGATATAAGAATAATCGTTTTTCCATTCTTGATCGATATTACCAACTAGGTCTTCGCTGAGATGGATGTCGAAATCTGGTGTTATCCATCGTTGATCGACATTTCCGACTAGATCTTCGCTTAAGTGAGTATAAGTGTGGCCATAATCCCATACTTGATCTACATTACCGACTAAGTCTTCGGAAAGTTTAGTACGACTATTAGAACTCCTCCACGATTGTTGAGCGTTACCAACCAGGTCTTCTGATATGTGTACGTCGACATCTAAATTGTCGGATTTCCAACGTTGATCTTTGTTGCCGACGAAGTCCTCGCTTAAACGAGTGATACTGTTTTTATCGATCCACGATTGATGGGCATTACCGAGAAAGTCTTCTGATAGGGTTACAGTTTTATCGGAAGATTGCCATCGCTGAGTTTCACTACCTAGCATGTCTTTGGAGTATGCTACAGTGGTGTATTCGGGTGAATTTGAAGATCTCGTAGGTTTTCCATTCGAGACTTTCTTTCGATCACGTATTATTGCACGGATGAATTCGTGATTTATGGTGGCCGCGACGATGTTATCGATTTTATCGACATCGACACCTTCGTGTTCGGAGCTCTCGAGATCGTCCATATTGAACTTAAATCCTCTGTTATTCGAGTACTTTTTGGCGTAATTGGTCAACGACTTCATTCCAATTTCACGTACTTGTTTTAAAACCTCTTTGGCATCTTGCTGATTATCAACGTTATCCAAGAAATTGGATAGGCTTTTACGATAATCTGTCTGAACCAGATTACGCTGTAATTTATCCATGTTTTGTTTTAATGATTTTTTAACGCTTTTCTTCAGTGAGAGCTCATCCAACTCGTACGAATCTTTGATAAAACGATTTATTCGAGCTCTCTTTCTAGATTTCAGGTCTCGCAATTGATACCATTCTGGATACAAGACCATTAATCTATTCTTAACGTCGTCGCCTGTTCGTAAAGGTTTGCGAAGCGTCTGTAACAGTTTAGCAGACATTTTCGGGTATTTCTTTATTCGTCTTAGTATGTTCAAGGATGATTTGGATTTGACAAAAGTAAGTTTCCAGAGATCGTCCAAAGATAGATTTTGGTAATCTGATAAACTCATTGATGGTGAAGTTATAGCCGTAATTGTGCAATAGCAAGATTTACCTTGAAGACAGGTACCAATGCTTTCGCAACTGTACAGGTAACCAATTTGATCACAGGTAGTGGTGCAGCCAAAATCGCCAAATAATATGCAATTCAAGTCTGGTTTCCAGGAATCTGATTAAAGAAAACTTAAGTGTAAGAGTAATAGATTTTACACGCTATATAGTTCGTTATAGAATGGGAGTAGAGTTACCATTTTGTTGTTTGTTATAAGAGGCAGAAGGATGATATTGAGAGTCGTTTGTGATATCTTCTTCATCAGTGATGGAAACGTCATCTTGTTCGCTGATGGAAAGGTCATCTTCGTTCGAGTCTTTCTCGATAGAGTAGTAAGTTCGTACTTTAGATTGTGGTCGATTGAAAGTAGAGGCAGAAGGAATGGCTAAAGGAGATGGTGGAGGTGGTGGTGGCGGAGGAGGAGGAGGAGGAGGCGGTGGTGGTGGAGGAGTTGCTGAAAAAGTGTTGAACCATCCATATGCATTAGCTGTATAAAAAAGAATAAGATGATTAATCGTTCTTAATTTTTTCAGCGTATTACAAATTTTCCATTTACCTGTCCCCGCTACGCATAAGAAACTGTAGATGAATATTTCCTTTTTCATAGATTTGTAGTAGCAAAATTTAGTGTACTTGACTGTTGGAATTGAACGAAGCGAATATTGTATTAATATTGCCTGTAATGTTCATGTACACGTTCCTCAAACAATAGTGACATTTAAGATTGATACTTAGTACAAATATATATTTGGTGACATGTCAATTCTGGGCCTACTAACAAATAAATACAGATGCTCCTCATGTTGATTTTTTGCCTGAAATTAAATGTATACTTTTTCGTTATTTGGCATGCGTTGCTTCATCTTCATCGTCTTACCTCAATTCTGAGCAGCATGAGTTGTTGTATAACATGGAGAATTTTTATATTTTTTCTGGAGTCTTTCGTGATATTAATTGAAGGTGATGATTGTTAATATAAGTGTATCTATAATTGATATAGTTCAGAAATGAGCGGGAAAAACTCTTTAAAAAAATCTAAGAATTCATAGTAGATTTTCATACTATCAGCTTATCAAACTCTGAAACATTCTTTAAGATTTAAGTGCGCTCGAATGAATTGATATTACTGAAAATCATCAATAAACTAAAAATTTCAACTTATAATATTTCTTCAGTAATTACGAATAATATTTTTTATCGCAACATTTCAAGGAACGAAGTATTCTAGTGAATTCATTTAATACAGTCATCAAATAGTACCATTAAAAGTAAGAACATGGAAGAAGTGGCTTGCGGTCAGAACATCATGGCTGGTTTGTTTTTTCATTAATATCAGTAATAGATATACCTGTATATATATAAATACGGTACTATAGAACGATATTTGCCATTCAGATTCAATGGTAACACGCATAATTATCATATACTCGCTATGTAGATTGGAAATTAAATTAGAGATCAAATTAATGAATCATTTTATATGCTTGAAATGTGATTTGCAATTATATTCTTGGAGATAAATTTTTAAAATAAAAATCACATACTTACCAGATTTTATTATGTGACTTTAATCGCAAATATTTTTTTTATGCGTGGATAGAATTAAATTTGAAAAAATTAGTTCCCTCCACTAAAAAGTTACCTTCATTATATTCATTTTGACTGAGGAATAAAAATTTACGTATATTCTCAGAAGTTTAATTCCTTTGACTCATCCATTATGGTAATTGACAAGACTACTACCACCACCACCCCCACCCCCATTTCCCCCACCGCCACCTCCATCTCCACCACCGCCACGCCCCCTACCACCACCACCAAAATGTTTCTATTCTTCATCTACACCTACTTACCATCCTCCTCCCCCTCCACCATAGTATTATGCCGCCCCATCGCCTTACTTTCCTCCTCTAGTGGAGGGATATTATCTTCTACCTCCTCCACAGGCCCCAGCCCCTTACCCTCTTTTCCTCCAAACATCCCATCCTTCTCAGCTCTCTTTGGGAGCAAAACAACAAGGTACCACTGATGGCACATCTTCTACGACAACAACGATTACTAAGACTGATGCTACCGTTACCAGTTTTTTTAAATATTGAAAATTTTTCTTATGATTGACTTATAGATAATACTCAATCTCTGGATTGATAACTTTGAAAATTAAGGTAATTCAGTTTCTAGAGTTATTACATTTGAAATATGATATGTAGTTTGACCAAAAAAAAAAAAAACATCTAATGGAAGAAGAAATGAAATTTTTTTTGAGTCGACTTTTGTAGAAGGTATTTTCAGAATGAAAAGATCAATTGTGGAGAAACTAAGTGAAAAAAATCGCACTTCGTTGATTAGTGAAACGCATTATTATTATAAATTATTGTGAATCGTGTCCATAAAATAATTTTTAGCTCAGTTTTTAATTATAAACGATAGCTATTATAGCCTACCTGATTGGGAGAAGAGGGGTCAGAGGAGGGTGGAATCTTCAAATCTTTGGAATACATTTTTTTTAAAGATCAAAAAAAAATTTTTTTCATATTAAAAATGATAAATGTGTGTAAGTGATAAGTGAATACTATTACCGGATTTGTAGGCATATTTTCAAATTAAATTAATTTGTAAAAAATTCATGGAACTCTTTTATAGGTTTTTCTCGTAAATTTTTATTGAAATTATAACTATGTATTGCTTTTCAAAAAAGGAAAAAATCTTAGTATAAATGCGTATCATATCTAACTATCATGAGTCATTAGAATTGGTAGCATTGAAATAAAAAGATATCATAGTTTAGGAAAATGTCACATGTCTTCTTGAAAAAAAGTAACACCAATATTTTTATCTTTCATTGTTCAATCATTGAATTGATGAATAAAGTACATATTCATTTCAGTCAATCATTTGAATTAAAAATAAAGGATTTTTCATCAGCAACTACATGTAAGGTGTGGAGGGCAAATTTCGCCTCTCCTTTAAATATGTCTGGACTGGTGGACACCTTGTATTACATGGTTAAATGACCTTGAAGAACGCAAAATAATTTTAGCCTTTAAACTTGATGCGAACATCTCATAGAAAAAAATACTTCAAAGATTAAAAAAATATATATTATTTATTTTTGGTTAATTTGAATTTTTTGCGTGCAAAACTTTTATTTTGTCGTATAAAGACTGAAAAATTTTTAATCGCAATTTTTTTCATAATTTGCGAATACACTTCGATATTGTCTTTTATATCTCTAAAATAATAGTATCAATTTCGAGTATTTCCGAAAATAAATAATTAATGGATAATTTATCGAAGAGACAAAGTAATTCGGGTTTATATTTTCCAGGTGACCCCGAAATGTGAGGTACCTATTTGGTAGGGATTAGGAAAACATATAAAGTTATTAAACTGAAATTGTAATACTTTAGGAGCGTAAAAATCGAACGCATTACCAGCAGCTGATTTAAGCCCCGATTATGCACGCGACTCATAAATTATGCATTTGTTTATTTTTAAAAACCCAAAATTTGTGTTTTTCCAAAAAAAAAAAAATTGATAAAAGGTCTAAGCCCTTCAATTGTGAAAAAAGTAGCTAAATTTTTTTCAGTTTTTATGCGACCAAATGACACTTGTGGATGCAAAAGATCAAAATGATTAGAAAATAATTTTTGCAATTTCTTTATGTTTAAAAAACTTACTACTCGTTTTGGAGAATGTTCTTGTTAAGTTTGAAGGCTGAAATTTTGTGTATATTCTTTAGGGTTCATTTTGCTATTATTATGCTTGTTATATCGTTGAAAGTATATAAATGTTGAATGAATGTGTTTTTTTAAGCTATGACAATACTCCAAATTTTAGAAGGGAGTCAGAAGAGGAACACCTTTAATGTTTATGTTTCAGATTATTTGTAATTAAGCTTTTTTTCTTCAGTATGATCTAAAATTCAGTAAAAGAATGGAATAATTCTTTCGAACATATACCATTGCAAGTGTTGAGAAATCCAATAAATTTGAAAAAAAATCCATGTTTTATTATTTGTAGATAGGTATTTATTCATTTAAGCACACATAAGAGAAAAAACCACTGGCCCATCCAGAATTTGAAAGTTATACCGACGATGTAGAAATTTATTGAGTTACATTTTGGTGACGTTTTGATTATTATCTTTGCCATTATTATTTTTTATTTTGCGAGTATTAGATTCTTGCATTCCATTGTAAGAATTATTTGTTTCACTCGTTTTATCGATTTTTGAAATTTCGATTTTATTAATTGTAATAGAGGTTTGTTTGACATCGACGTTGCTGGTTTTTTCCACCGTTGTTACTTGATTTTCACCATTATTGGTTGAGATTTGTTTACCACCTAAGCTTTGCATTTTTTCGTTCGTATATTCAAATAACTCCACGTCATGTGAGTCGATACAGTCGCAGTTTTCTTCGGATTCCTCAATTTGTAGATTGGATCGAATGATACGAATAAATTCGCGATTCACAGTGGCCGCTACGATATTATCGATGTGTTCCATATCGACAACACGATTCATCTTCGAGGCGACGAAATCTTCAATTCCTATGTCCAACTCTCGATCGTGTAAATATCGTTCCATAAATTCAGTAGAGAAGTCCGATTGCATTTCGTATACTTGCTGAAAAACGTATCTTAGATCTTCGATATCCATAGCGTCTAAAATTGAGGTTAATTTTTGCACGTAAGTTTCTTGATCGTAATGAAAGCGAAATCGATTTTTCAACCTTTTCAGCGAATTCTGCACGTAATTTTCCAATGCGGAATCATTCAGCTCGTAGTTATCGTCGATGAAACGGTTGATAGGTGATTTCTTCTTAGATCTTAGATCGTGTAGTTTATCCCATTGTGGGTACATAAAGATCAATCGATTTTTAATGTCGTCACCGGTTCTCAGTGGTTTACGTAAGACATATAACACTTTCGAGGATAATGTGGGGTATTTTTTAATCCGCTGTAATATCCTAGCCGATGACCTGGATTGTACGAATGTGAAGTTCCATAGCTCTTCCAACGATAAATTTTTATAATCAGTTAATGGCATACGTGGAGAGATGATCGATGTTATGGCGCAGAAACATGAATGGTTTTGACGACAGGTGCCGGTGCTTTTGCAATTATATAATCGACTCGCTTGATCGCACGTAATTGAGCAGCCGAGGTCGTCGAAGAGTATGCAGCTGAGGTTTGGTCTGGGAGAACCTATCAAAAACAATATCATAGAGCATGATCGGATATCATATAATGGTTAATGACTCACTACTTTGTGTCGCTTGGAAAGATATAATCGATGAATGGCTCGATTCTACGTCTTCGTATTTGTCAGTGGTAACGGTAGCATCAGCCTTAGTAATCGTTGTTGTCGTGGTAGATGTGTCATCAATGGTACCTTGTTGTTTTGCTCCCGAAGAGAGCTGAGAGGAAGGGGATGTTTGGAGGAAAGGAGGGTAAGGGGCTGGGGCCTGTGGAGGAGGGGGGTAATATAGAGGAGGAGGGGGAAGATAATATCCCCCCACTGGAGGAGGAAAGTAAGGCGGTGGGGCGGCATAATACGGTGGTGGAGGGGGAGGAGGACAGTAAGTAGGTGTAGATGAAGAATAGAAACATGGTGGTGGTGGTGGAGGAGGTGGTGGTGGTGGTGGTGGAGGAGGAGGTGGTGGTGGTGGTGGTGGAGGAGGAGGTGGTGGTGGAGGTGGTAGTAGTAGCAGTGGTGGTGGTGGGTGCTGATTTTGAGATGAACAAGCGCAGTTATCGTAAAACGGTTGTGCTTCAGCTGAGGAATAAATTGAAACAAAAATTATTTCTAGTGTTACTTGCTTGCGAAAATTTTATTGGAGGATCAGTCGCCGTTTACCAACAAATATGCTGCTAGTAAAAATACATATGCTCCATATTATGATCGTTGTTTTCATTCTTTCATCTGAAAATTGAATGAATAAAAATATTACTAAGGTTGTCAAGTGGGTAGATATACCTATGTTTCGCTCGAATGTACTCAAATGAATCAAAAAATTATAATAATCCAATTTGTTATCACAAAATATGTATAAACTACTTACCCAGGCCCATGCATCGAATAAAGTGTTGGTAAGTATGCATTTTCTCATGTGATGTGTTCTATCCTCATAAAAAATCTTTTTATTTACCCTGCTTATTTGTCATGTTGGTGAACACAAACTTCAAACTTGAAATCATTTAAATAAAATGATCGGATGAAAGCTGAACAGCGCACGTGTCAAAAATTGAAATAGAACGATAGTAAGTAAATAAATGATAGAAAAAAAAAGTGAATATCTTGATAACAGATACTATCAGCAATTTTGACACATAGTAAGAGAGAAAAATGGAGATATTGAGATTTATGGTGAAAGACAAAGTGAATGGCAAGATTGAAAATCTCTTGACCTGGAAAGATTTCTCAATAGGGCTTCAGAAAACCTTCAATGATAGTGTAGGACTTATAAAGGAAATTGATATTTTAATTATGATTGATAATGATACTGATTCGCGATCTGAAAAGATATGCAGACAGTGCAAAAAAATCAAATTCAAAATTAATGAAATAATGAATTGGACGATTTCTTGTATAAATTTTTTACTCGGTATTTAAAAAAAAATGAAAAAAAAATTGATGTTTGCTTTTTTATAAAATGAAAATTACACGTGTAATTTCGTGTTTCTTTCGTTGTTGTTGTTGTTGTTTTTGTTTTTGATTCCTTTTACAATTTCCTCAAACTCTAAAAAAAAGTGAAGTCAAGAATTTTCATATTGAATGTTTATCAGGCACTTTGTTAAATGTTCATAAATTTTTCAGACATCGTGGAATTTCAGTTGACTTTTTCGAAAAAATATGTCTTTGTTTATTTTATACGAATATTTCAATATATGTACTGGTGCTTTGATTTTCTGGTCGCCGTATGGAAATTCTCACTATACGCTACATTAGATAGATTTTTGATTTTTTTCAAAAACGGAAGGGCTATAATATAACTTTACTGAATTTATTAGAAAATTACAATATTGCACTTATTTCAAGAAATCCATGGTTGTCGAACAGATAGATAATTTATCTGTATATATTTTTGGAGCACCTGGTGGATGAAAAATTAGACACAACATATTTCTTCAATAATATGAAGCAGAAATAAAGCTGTATTATATTGCTTTACAATGTATTATGTATTTATCAGTCGTAATAATTTCTCAGTGAATTAAAAAAAAATGAAAAAAAAAATAAAAAAAATTAATAACAAACATTTGTTGGTATTGAGATAAGAAAATTTAATCCTTCAACACGCGCTGAAAAAATTGAATATTATAACATTCTAATTTTTGAGATTGAAAACACAAAAAATTGAAGTTTTCAAACTTCGTTGTTGGTATGGGAAAGATGGATATTGATTTAGATATCGAAGTTTTCTGTGCATGTCATTGTGCTGATGTAACCCCTTTTTACCTATCAACGCAAGTAATGGATTTTCTATGAACCCACCTTAATATTTATAAATATTAAGGTGGGACGAATTTTGCTCTATTTTCGAAAATCAATTGCGCTGCCCTCTGAATAGTTGCAATATAAGCCATTTGATATGTTCAAAAAGTTCAGATGGTCATGTTATCATTTTGAAGCGTAATTCGTAGTATTTGGGTAGCCCTGGAAATGTGAAAATTGGGCACAGCGTATGTTTTCCGAGT
Source organism: Phenacoccus solenopsis (assembly GCA_009761765.1). Classification (NCBI taxonomy): domain Eukaryota; kingdom Metazoa; phylum Arthropoda; class Insecta; order Hemiptera; family Pseudococcidae; genus Phenacoccus; species Phenacoccus solenopsis. The sequence goes on from CM019756.1 coordinate 5,966,614, forward strand.
TCTGTGAGACCAATATTAAGCCTATAATGTGAATTCCTACGATGATTTATACACTTAATAATATTTTTGTAAATTGGTGAAATATACCATTTTTCGAAATGAAAAAAAATAAAAATAGTTTTCTCCTCAACCCGTGCCTCTGTCCTATATAGCAGTATAGGACACGTAAATTAAACAAATAAAAAAAAATTCAACCTCTATAATTTGAGAAAAAAGCAATAAATTTTATTTAATTATTCATTTTTTGTTTTTGTTTTTTTTTTTTTTGTTTTTATAGGCAACAGAATATTATCCTCAGGTGAAAAACAAATTTCTAATTATCCTACAGCATTTTTTTTGTGTTAATTTCGAGAAATTTTCAGAATTTGATCTTATTGTAGAAGATGCAAAGGTTGACCTAGTGGACTGAAAACTGCTGTGAATAGTATTGGGATTATTTTGTAACTGTTTTGGGAGCAGTGCTATTAAAAAAAGCAAAATTTATTCCATCCTGGTTCATAATCAGAAAACAAGTTAAAGAAATATATTTCTGACAATTTTTCCCTCATTGTAGAGGTGACTCTTGTCGATGCTATGAACTCGTGGAAAATATACAGTATAAGTACCTAGCTAGTAGGTACCTACGTGTAATGTAAGAGCAAAAGAATGAGTACAATTCTTTTAAAACATTCTATTTATTCGAAATCGATTAATATGTTTATATCAACTTAGTATTTCATATTTATATTATTTAAAAAAATATACATTATTTAATAACACTTTTAATAGGTTTTCACATTTTTCATACACGATTTAAAAATTCATCAAATCATCTTCTGGGTTGAGTGGATCATCGCATGTGATATCGATGGATACATCGTGGTCGTGTTCTTCTCTTATCTCGATTTCTTCTACTAATTCATTTTTCGTCGTGCTCGATTTAGAAAAAGAGGTTTGGGTTTGGGTGGTAACGCTGTTAGAGTTCAAGTTACTCGTTACTTGAGCTATTTGACCGTTGAGATTGTTTTCATCTTCTTTATGTGTTTGATAAATGATATGATTGTTTGCTTCCTCATCCGTATCGAGTTCTGTTAGAACAGAATCTCCCGAAGTGTCGAGATTATCGTTTTCTACTTCAATGTCAATCCACTGTGGGTGATTTTGTTGAGCAGTTGATTCGTAACCGATAGGAATATCGTTGGTATCCGATGTATCGTAATCTAATGCGTCATAGTCGTCTGTTTGGATTTGTAAATAGTTGTTTTGATAAGATTCGGCGGGAGAGGAACTCGTATGTGTAGCACCGCTGTTATACGTGTATGATGTGCTGCCTACAGTGAGATCTTGAGGCATATTACTGTGTTTACTTTGTTGGTGATTGTGGAGGATTGCGCTGTTGGAACCTGACGTATAGCTTGTGGTAACTTTTTCGACTATTTTAGGATTTTGTGTATCTGAGCTTACCAAGTCTGGAATATTTGCCTCCTTATTATTCAGAAGATTTTCATCCGGAGTTGGTAAGTTATGGATGTCGTCAATATCATCAATGATCACGGTATCACTGGCTTTTTCTTTAGCAGCGTTGAGTAAGTTTTGACGGTCTAGTTTTTCGAATATCGCAGATTCTTCAACGTAATTAGTAGGTGATGAGTTGTGTATGACTTGAGAGTATTCGGTTCCTCCCGGATAATGGTAATTAGCTGATTTTATTATATTGCCATTCTCGTCCATTAAAAAGCTGTAGAATTTTTTACCTTTAGTTTGTTTGGTGATTACAGGCTGAGGTTGAGGTTGAGGTGGAGGAATCGTTGTGATTATTTCTTGGTTTACAGACTGATTTTGAATCGTTTGCGAGCTTTGTACTTGCTCAGTTTTTGGTTCACCTAAGTCTCCATCTCCATTGTGCGCCGGTGCATTCTGATTGTTAATTATCGAGGTAGATGAGATACTGTAACCGCTGGGTGTTTGTGTCGTTGTTTGCGAATTTAATAAGATCTCTGTAGGCTGCATTTTAGATTGAACTGTCTCAGAAATCATTGGGCTTGGTTTGTTTTTCATCAATATTGATGTAGTGGTTGAAGTAGAATCTGGTATATCGTAAGTTTCAAGAATAACTGGCTCAGAGTCATCAATAAATGGACTGGAACTTATTTCTATATTAGAGTCTTGCACAAAAAACTCCGGAGGAATATCCGTAATTGATGGTGATGACTTGAACACTTCTGGTTTTAGAGATTTTTCCATAATGGCCTCTTGCTGATCGGAGGTGAGAGGAGAATTCTTTAAAAACAATTTCTCTAGTTGTACCTCATCAGAAGAGTCATCTTCGGCATTCACTACTGGTGAAGTTATGTCGAGTGATTGAGCTTTTTCGTCCTTGAGAATTGTTGGCGGCGGAGGTAGGTGCTGATTTATTTCAGTTTCTTCGGTGATTGGTGATTCTGATGTTTCAGTCACTTGCTGCATGTGAGTTATGGTGGGTATTTGTGAGTTTTGAATCATGATATTTTGTTTAGTTTGTTCGAACGATGGTGCGTGTGATATTTCAATTACCTCGTTCTTTTGCGATGGCAGTGAGTTTGTTGGTTTCATTAATTTTGTATATGATACTTGCTGTTGTTGTGGTGGTAGGTGTTCCATCATTTCCACGTAAGATATCTGCTGATGTTGTGTTGATGGTGGTGGTCGAGGTGGTTGTATTTTCTCCTCAAAAGTTATTTGTAGGGGAGATGGAGGTTGATGCATCATTTTTTGTACATAAGTTATCTGTTGTTGATGTGGTGATGGTTGTGGTAATAATGGTGGTTGTGAAAGTGATAGTAGTTGTTCTTGCATAATTTTATTCATGTTAATCATCTGCTGTTGCTGGTTGTGTATTGGCAATTGTTGTGATGATGGTGATGACATTATAGTTTCTATCTGTGATATTTCTGGTTGTAATTGAGGTAATTGTTGTTGTTGTTGTATTATTTTACTCGTGTAAGGTATGTGTTGTAGAGGTGGTGGTGGTGGTGATAATGTAGTTGGTTGTTGTAATACCGAATTAGTGTGCGATACTTGTGCTTCTTGTGATGGTTGTTGTACCATCTTGTGCACATATATTTGTTGTTGTTGTTGTTGCTGTGGTGGTGGTGATGCTTGTTGGCCTGCTTCCTCTATAACAATAATATGCGACTGTTGAGGTGATATCTTGTATTCAATTTCAGCAACCGCATCGTTCATATAAAGTTCTTGTGACGGTTGCTGCGCAGTCTTATCCACATAGATTGTTTGTTGTGGTTGTAGTGTTGAGGATGATAGTACTTGTTGTTGCGGTACTTGTTGGTCTGTCTTCTCTGTAACAATAATATGCGATTGTTGAGGAGGTGTCTTGTATTCGCCTTCAACAAACGCATCGTTCATATGAAGTTCTTGTGACGGTTGCTGCGCAGTCTTGTCCACATAGATTGTTTGTTGTGGTTGTAGTGTTGAGGATGATAGTACTTGTTGTTGGGGTACTTGTTGACCTGTCTTCTCTATAACAATATTATGTGATTGTTGAGGAGGTGTATTAATATATTCGACTTCAGCAGGTGCATCAGTAGCCTGTTGACTTGGGGAAATTTGTTGAATTTGAGGGGTGTTAGGGAATTGTCCATCAGTTTTACTGGTATTCAATAGTTCTATGATGAGCATTAATTTTGCATCTTCTTCTTCTTTGTCAACCCAAGCATCGTAATCATCGTTGTAAGGATAGTTATTAGTGTAACCAAAAATTTTGTGTTCAGCATTTTTACATTTGCAGCCCTTCTTTCTTTGCTTCTTTTTTCTCCTACACTTACGTCGTTTACGAGATCCTCCATCAGGAAATTCGCTTTCAAAGTAGTATCCTTTTTTTATCAAGTATCTTCGTACGCGTTCGTACAAACGTTGATTACCCGTTAAAAAGAGCTGCTTCAGAATATACTGTAAGTCATCTTGGTCGGCGATATTTTTAATTAGATTTATGATTCGGCGCATGTATCTGGTATGAGATATACGATTATATATTTCGTTCCTCATATCGTGTATCATATCTTGTATATATTGCTCGATGGTTAACCCATTGTCGTCGCTATATAATGTGCTCTTGACTCCATGCTCGATAGTTTGCAGATATTGCGCCGTTTGTAATTCAGGGTAACGTTGTAATAAGGCGTTCTTGACATCGTCACCGTTTTTATGCGGATTTTGAAGCAATGGTAAAATAAATTGGTACATTTCGTTGTCTTGTAAAATTCGCTTTTGAACGGCAGACAATAAACGTGATGGTGCGAATTTGTAATTCCAAAGATCTTGAAATGTTAGATCTCTGAATTGATTGGCAGTCAGAACGTTATTGTTGACGAAGTACATTTCGTTGCATTCGCAGTAGTAGCGATTTCGGCAAAATGCCTCGCTTTGACAGCCGTGTATGTTGCATAATAGATAACACGAAAGTTGACAGCCGTCGTCGTTGAAAAGCAAACAACTCAGGCTAGGATGGGGTTTATCTGGAAAATATCGAAATTAAAGGAAAAATTTGTATTTTTGTTGTCATTGAGTGAATTGAAAAAAAGAACGGTTTTTCTCATTTTTTGAACTTGACCAGGGAACAAAACCTATTTCATACTTGGTTGTAGGTATTCCCCTCACTCCAAATACATGTCAACTTTCTAAGGTAAAAATTTATTTTTTGCATTTTTGAGCAGTTTTGAGCAGATTTTAGCTCAAAATCGGGTCAGTTTTTGAGTGTAAAAATGGAATAAAATTTTGCCAAAAACTCAGTAATGTTGAATCAAATGATTTTTGAGCAATTTTTTAAAATTTTGAGCAAAGGCCAATTTTGAGTATTCTCAAATGATTGTTATGTGACGTATATAAGTGGGGTAAAATTTCACCAAAAATTCATATTTATCAACTAAATTTTTTTTTGAACAACTTTTAAGCATTTTGAAGACTGTTAAGTTTTTAAATATTAAAAAGTAATTGGCATTGGCCTACGAAAGTATGGTATAACTTCGCCAAAAATCCAAAAAAAAAAATTAAACAAATTTTGAGCACGTGGTAATTTGTGACTATTTTCAAAAAATTTTGACCCACGAAAAAAATGAGGTAGAGTTTTGCCAAATTTTGAAGAATGCTGAGCGACAAAAAATAAACGAATTTAAAAAAAAAAAAACGTGGTAATTTTTTAGCAATTTCGAGTACAAATCATGTTATTAGAATTGAATAAAAAAAAAATAATAAAAAAAATTACACATTTAGTAAATTGAAAAAATTGTTGCGTTCGTTTCATTCAGAAAATTCTTCGATCATGACTTTTGATTTTCTCATGAAATTTTACCCTATTTTTGAAAGGTTGCGTGATAGTTTTCTGTCACTGTCCAAACATTTTTCTAAAAATTCAGCTAAAAATACGAAGGAAATCAGAAAATTAAAATTTTTTGGATTTGGAAAATCAATTGAAAAGAATTAAAATTTAAAAATTCAGGGTAGTTATTCGCTCCTCTCTTTTATAATTGCTGTGAAAGAAAATGACTTAGTATGTAAATTTATTTTAAAGACTACAATAATATTGGAGAATAATTATATTTTGTAACTACATATTATGAGAATTTATTGCCATTTTACATTTAAAAGGGTCTCCTCTGTACGTGTGTGTGTGTGTTTTTTCTTGTATTCAGTTTTCTTTTCATTACTTTTTCCCTAACTTCCCGTCCTCTCGAAAGCAACCTGTTTGTATGATGATCAAATTTACTAGCTATAACTTGTCATTTAGAAAACTTGTACTTCTTTTTTTACTTTCAGACTGGTATGTAATGAGAGCTGAACCAAATTCCGAAGAGGTTTTACAAAACTTACTTCTTGAGGAATCGATGTTCACCGCATTGTTATCATTTGCCTCTCGACCGGAAATTACTTGAGATTGAGACGGCTCCGTCGATACGTTAGAGTAATAATATCGCGAACGGGGATATCGCGCCTTGCCTGAAAAAAAATAGCGAACAAATCACAGTCGAACATTTCCTGTTTCAAGAGCTCAGAAAAAATAAGCGTTGTAACCGCTATTAGCGGCGTTAATGAGAAAACGTTTTCGATAAGGTATCGTGAGTTTGAAAATAGAAAAGAGCGGTTTGAGCGGTTTTAAGAAAAGAGGATGCTCGTCAATTAAGCAAGTTTAGGAAATACGAAACTCGTTCGAACGACGAGGTTTTTCGTTTTAATTGGGTATACGTATTTGAAAAAGCCATAAGGCGGAGTATTTCTTACCTGGAACCAAGTAGGTGGCGATTAGTAGGATGGAAATGGGTAGTTTCATTATAGAAGGAGCGATCCAATGAATGGTTTCAGTTCCACATCGTTTAAAACTAATTCCGAGGCTGGGCTAGAATTCGAATGATTTATTCGCCTATATGGTTATGTCAGGATTGTCACGTAAAGATCAAGTTCATGATTTTGACATTGGACTTGATAATTTAATTTTTTCGGTTGTTCTAGAGCGGATTATTTGTCGGTATGTTTTTACGAAGCGTCGATGTTTAATCAAATAGGAAACTTTGATGTGAGGTGTTTTGAGAATTTGACGCGAGAGTAAATGTTTAATCGATGCCTGATTTAATGTATACAGTAGTCTTTTTTAGGTACAGATCGATGGGTTAGCGAAAATGTTGAAATGTTTAATTTGTGCGTAATGCGTTGTATTCAAGTCTGATATATTTCAAACGTGACTAATGCGTTTTTGAAGTGAACATAGGTTATTTGATGTAGGCATAATACGTCATGTATTTATAGATTTTCGATACCTATACCCTATCTACGCGTTTACAAAGCTTTCGTCGAGAAATCGAGATTATAAATGAAACCATAATTCAATCTTTCGTTAGTCGCCTAAACACTAACCATTCCGTAGGCGACGGAATTTATAGATTTTGGTATTTGAAAAACGAGCGTTAAGAAACAACGGGGTGGACACTTGAGAACGGTCGGTCTGACGAGATCGCGCGCTATAGGGTGCTTAAGGGTAGGCTGGTAATTATCTGTTACGAAAACAATCTACGAGCGTACAAAAGGTCTTTTTTCTATTTTTGTTTCCTTTTTCGACGACAATACGCGGGATATCGACGAGAAAGGATTACTTTGTATTGTCTAGAGGCGATTTCTAGATTTAGTTGTAGGCGATTTCGAGAGCTTAGAAAAATAAAAAATTTGTGCTCATGTTGACGTATATGTGGTGGGTTAATCGGTAAGTAAAGGCCGAATAGCCCTACAACGACGCTTCTCACTATGGAGAAAGTATACAGTCCATTAAAAATGTACTTGTAATGTGCAAATTATGGCATTTAATAATAAGTACAATTTTTAATGGATCTGGTTGACCTCGTGTTGATGCAACGATTATGGTGGCAAAGCACCAACTCGTAAGTTGATTAATTTAGCGATATTTATTTTAGGCTATTGATCAAATTAATTATATTGGTATAATGAATCACCGTATTAAGGTGACGAATTATTCGTTGAAATTTAACAAGAGAAAATAATGCTTTTGATCGTGCTGCGGAATCGTGATTTACGTAATATATGGCGAAAACGTCTCTTTTTTTCAACTTTTTTTCCTGAAACGTGTTTAATGTTTTCTTTGTAGAACTGAAAGCCTCGCTGTGTAATTAGAATAATTCTGGCATTTGTTCAATTTGCCTTCTTGATATGGAAAGAGAATGAAATGACGATTGGTTTTATTGATTTTATTTTGAAAAGATAACAATAAAATGTACGACTTAAAACAAAACGAAAAAAATTATAATTACTAATAAAGTACCTAATTTATCATATTTTATGGCGATTATGGAATGTGTGAGGGCTGTTTTTGTAGAAGTTTCTGCCTCCAGTTTAGTGAGAAGTTTTTAGGTTTATTAGGTAAAGCGTTATTTTGAGGCGCAGTCCATGGAGGTGGTTTTGTGAAGTTATTCAAAGGACTAGAAAGATTCAGAGGTTTTCTAGGCGGTGGTGTGATTATCGTTGGGGGTTTCGGTTTCAGAAACAATGGTAAAGGTGGTGGTTTTGGGGAAGCATCTGCAATTTCATCTTCGGTATCATTTTCGATGTCTTCCTCAGAACGCACGGTATCTGGAAGTTCCTCGGAGGTGAATAATGTAGGACGTTTGAGTGGTGGTTTCGGGGTTGAATTGGATGATGGTTTTGATGAAGGCGATGATGGTACAGTATTTTCATCACAGTTGGAAGCATCTGATTCACCTGTAGGTGTGTCTTCCTCAGAACCCACGGTATCTGGAAGTTCCTCGGAGGTGAATAATGAAGGACGTTTGAGTGGTGGTTTCGGAGTTGCATTGGATGACGGCTTTGATGAAGGCGATGATGGTACAGTATTTTCGTCAGCGTTGGAAGCCTCTGGTTCACGTGTAGTAGAAGGAGTCGTCGTTTCTACTGGTGGTTGCCGTGCTGATGGAGTTGCAGTAGGCGAAGAATTTGATATGTTTGATGATGGTATTGGTGTTTGAATCGATGCATTAGGTGACGAAGTATCAATATCATCATCTGATATGGTTTCTAATGGTTCTTCGGATGTGAATATTTTGGAAGGTTTCACTGTTGGGGTGGATGAAAAAAAAGGCAAATTTGATGGTGGATTCGGTGACATAGGCGGAGATAGATTTGGTAGAGATGATGTTTGTTCATCGTACTCATCTTCTGCATCATCAAATACTTCTGGAGAAGTTTGGATTGGTAGTTTTGGTGTCGAAGAAGAATTCGATATTGTTGTGGGGGCTGTTGGTGTTGATGATCGATCCTTTGATGGAAATAGAGGCGGAGAAGTAACTGGTGGTTGAAGTTTTTGCGATGTTGTGAGGGTAGGAGGATTTGTTGATTTCATTATATCTTGCGGACTTGACGAAGAATCTAATTGTGAGATCGTAGGTGATGAATTCAGTGATATTGGTGTAGATGGATTTGATAGAGGTGGTGTTTGTTCATCATACTCATCTTCTGCATCATCGAATACTTCTGGAGAAGTTTGGATTGGTAGTTTTGGTGTCGATGAAGAATTCGATATTGTTGTGGGGGTTGATGGTGTTAATGATCGATCCTTTAATGGAAATAGAGGCGGAGAAGTGACTGGTGGTTGAATTTTTTGCGATGTTGCGAGGGTAGGAGGATTTGTTGATTTCATTATATCTTGCGGACTTGACAAAGAATCTAATTGTGAGATCGTAGATGATGAATTCGGTGATATTGGTGTAGATGGATTTGATAGAGATGGTGTTTGTTCATCATACTCATCTTCTGCATCATCGAATACTTCTGGAGAAGTTTGGTTTGGTAGTTTTGGTGTCGATGAAGAATTCGATATTGTTGTGGGGGCTGTTGGTGTTGATGATCGATCCTTTGATGGAAATAGAGGCGGAGAAGTGACTGGTGGTTGAAGTTTTTGCGATGTTGTGAGGGTAGGAGGATTTGTTGATTTCATTGTATCTTGTGGACTTGACGAAGAATCTAATTGTGAGATCGTAGGTGATGAATTCGGTAATATTGGTGTGGATGGATTTAATAGAGATGGTGTTTGTTCATCATACTCATCTTCTGCATCATCAAATACTTCTGGAGAAGTTTGGATTGGTAGTTTTGGTGTTGAAGAAGAATTCGATATTGTTGTGGGGGCTGTTGGTGTTGATGATCGATCCTTTGATGGAAATAGAGGCGGAGAAGTAACTGGTGGTTGAATTTTTTGCGATGTTGTGAGGGTAGGAGGATTTGTTGATTTCATTGTATCTTGCGGACTTGACAAAGAATCTAGTTGTGGGATCGTAGATGAAGGAGCATTAAGTGATGTAATTGGTGTTTTCAGAGTGGGATTTGGAGGTATTGACTGTAAGTTACCTGATTTGTTTGAAGAAATTGGTGGTTGTGAATCAAGTTGCAATCCTAACTCTGATGGAAATGAAGAAGAATCATCGCTTAATGGCGAATTAAACAAATTTGTTGATGAAGGAGATGATATTCTGGTTGTGCCTTTTGAAATGATAGGTATGGAAGGTATATTAGGAGTTCCTGTCGATGGACTTGCCAAAACAGGTAAAAGTGATGATGACTTATTTGCTTCATCGTCAAATTTTGGTAACTGTTCATCATTAATTGAGTGTGATAACTCTGATAATGGATCATTTGATAGTTTTTCTAATGAACTAGATGGGGACTGTAAACTTGAAGGATTACTGAAGCTAAACATGGGACTTGCATTTGTATTTGGAATACTTAATGAAAGTTTCTGATCAGGAAATGGTTCATTTGATGGGTTTCCCAAAGAGCTGAAAAATGTTTGTGGTCGTTGATTCAGAAATTCTGCTGAATCGTCAAAATCATCAAAATCACCTTCATATTCTTCATAATCATCCAAGATATAGTCTTCTTCATCTAGGACATAGTCTTCATCATCCTCATCATCTAAATTATTCAAAATTGATGAGAAAGTTGTAGAAGGTTTCACATTATCCATTGATTTGATTGAAGAAGGTGAAATCAAAGAATTTGGTACTTTAGAACTTGAAGATCCAACTTGTGTTGGTGGCTCATCACTACGTGAATTTTTTAGCTCATCTTCATTGTCATACAATGTTGGAGTGGTGGCTTGTTTTGGTAAATCAGATACTAAATTAGATGAATTACGTGTATCAAGAGAATTTGGTTCATTTGTATTACTTAATGATCTTTCTATTGGTAGATCATCATTTGAATTTAGAATTAATGGTTGATTGGAAAGTGGTGTGCTTGCTGATGAATTTTCATTTGATGAAGAGGGTCTTGATGCTAAACTAGATAAACTACTAGGAATTTTCGAACTGAGAGAAATAGTTGACATTTCTTCAGAATCAGGTGATGATGAATTAGGAATGACTGAATTTGAAGTATTTGTAAGTTCTTCTGAGTTTGATGGAGTAATGTCGAATGAAGAATGATTCGAATTTGATTGAGATGCATGATCCGATGATGGATGATTTTGATTCATTGAATTTCTATTGGATAGTTCAGATGTAGGGAATTTATTTGATGGTAAATTATTTTCCGAAGATGAACTTTTTGTTGCATTTGAGTTTTTAGAACTTAATGGTGGGGAAGAAATATCTCTGAAGTTGTTTGCTGAAGGTATATTCAAAGTTGATGCTGGTATGTTTCCAGAAATTGAAAAACCCGTCCCACTTATTGTAGTATCTGAATTTTCTAATGACTCAAGCGAATCTGATTCAAGAGATATGTTGGAATTAATAGAAAATTCATTGTCATCAGGAAAAGTAATTTTTTGCATGTCCCTTGGTTCTTGACTTTGATTCTTATTAAGCATATTAGGATTAAATGTGCTTGCCAAGTTAGAATTTCCTTCATGAGGTGATGTATTGACAAATTGATCAGCATTATTCAAATCATTATTATTATCAGATGTTGGCATGGAGAACTCCTCGTTAATTATTTGTTGTAATTCATCATTTATTTGACTTTCTGGAGATTCAGAACTATCTCCTAATAACGGATTCATGGTAGTAGGTGTTTTGAATTCAGTAGAACTAGTTTTTGGATTAATGGTGGAGCCTAGGTTGTCAAGCTTTATGGGGTTTGAAAGTCTGTTCAATTTTTCGGGGCTCATAGGTATGTTACGATCCCTATCATCAGTAGGATAAACATTTATTTCATCGCTTGAATTATTCAACGGATTTAGATCTGAATTAGAATTTGTTAATTTTTTGAAATTTCCATTCTCGTCAAAAATGACGGGAGTACTAAGATTATTGGATTCACTTTGTGGTTTTCCAGCGGATGTGATTTTCATTACATTTTTGTCATTTGGAGAGTCGTCTAGGGGTATTTCTTCTGCGTTTTGAGTTGTTAGAAAGTCACTTGTTTCTTTTGAAGTTAACGGAATAGGGTTTGTTATCGAGCTTAAAGGGCTATTGCTGCTGTTTATGATTACATCTTCTGGTGGAAATACATTCGATGAAGGTTGCATATTGTCCCTTAATTTTGGTAATAGAGTATTCGAATCAGAGTGTGATTCATTAGACAAATCAGATAAGTCATTTGCAAAATTATTGGGAGTTGCCAAGTTTCCTTCATCACTAATAGATCGTGTTTCACTTGGGAAACCATTTATAGCGAGTGCTGGCTGTGCATTTATATGTTTTTCAGCTGAAGGCAATTCATTTATGACTAAATCATCGAGGTGTTTCGTGACTGGATTTGACAGTACATCAGAGTCTTCGCTTGAATAATTCAATTTATCTGCCCCTGATGGTGATCTACCGTCTGGAATAGAATTTGTTGGTGAATTCTCTATATCATTAAAATCAGTATTCTGAAGTATTGGGGGCTTTTCTAATGAATTAGAGGAGTCTAATAGGGAAGACATCGAATAATTTTCTTCAAATGGTAATGAAAGTGGTAATTCAGGATTAGGCCTACCCGTTTGGGAAATTCCATTTGTAGTAGTGATTGGATTTTTTGATAGCTGGTCCTCATTTGAATATAATTCATCGGAGTGACTATTATGTATTTCTCCCAAAATTGGTGTATTACGACTAGAAGTAAGTGATGGAGGTGATAAATAATTATTGTTTGAGTTAATTCCTTGTGGATCTGATGATAATATTGTTGTTCCTTTTGGAAATAATAAGGAAGAAGTTGATGAATTGGGTGTTGATGGTGAATTTATGGGGGGTACCTCATTACTGTTAGTATCTTCCACAGATGCTGAAGAATTTTGGTCATTCAATATTGGTTGTAAAGAATCTATATTGGTTTTCATACCTTTTTGTAATAATGGCGAGGGCGAATCTATCAAAGAACTTGATATTGATTTTATAGGAAATGAATTTTTTGTATCTGAATCATATGTGGATGTTGAAAAATTTAGATTATCAAGTTCAAGTGGTGAGGAATTTTCATTTGAGAATTCACTTTCTAATAGATTTAAAATATCCTTGTTCAGTATTTTATTACCAGTTGAAGTTGGCATGCTGCTTATCGAAGAATCATTTTCAGCATCAAGCAAGGAATTACTTGGTGGTACAACATTAGCACTAATAGGTTTGATTCTTTCAGAATTAAAATTTGGTATTCCTTGCTGTTTTATGATAGATTCTTGTTCGTAATTTGTTAGAATATCACGCGTTGTAGATGGCATTGAAGGACTTCCTAAATTACTTGATGATGGTACTGACATTCCATCTGGTGATCCATTAAGTTTCATATCAGATGAAATTCCCAACTGTGGTGTATTTAGATAGGAACTTGAAGTAGAAGGCTCTACTGGTAAGCCATTACTTATTGTATCACCTTTAGAAGCATTATTTGGTATGAGCAAATTTTTCATGGAGTTATCAGGCAAATTATTCAGCATTGTATTAGTTGGATTAGTACTTTTTAATGCTGATAAGATTTCTTTTTCCTCAGATGAAGAAAGATTATCTGGAAGTTCATTATTAAACATTTCGTTTGTATTTGATAATGAAGTTTGTTTAGAAAGATCTTCATTTGTGTTAAGCAATTTTAATGGATCTTCAGAATCTTCTGATTGACTGGAATCAGATGTATTTGATATTGCGGATTCCATATGCGACGGTTCCTTAAAGTGCGATAAATCAGTAGAAATATCACCTGTTATTGGATCAATAGAGATATTCTCATTTGGGATAGATCCAGAAAAATGGTTATTATCAATATATCGTTGAGGTGCGCTATCATCGGTAGTATCAAGTAATGGCAGATTTTTATCATTATTTATTCGCATATCTTCGGGAAGTAAATCAGGAGGAATATTTAATAATATAGATGGCGCTGAAATTTCTGATGGTTTTGGTATTATGAGCTTGCCATCGGCGCTGGGAATTATTGGAGGTAATTTGGGTATAGGCATATCATGAGAGGAAACATCTGTTCTTGATTTTGGTTTTTGAGTATTCGATAGTAATAGTGGGTCATCTGTAGTTGATGTGGTATCTTTTGCGTAGGAGTTATCTGGCGATTGATCGTTTAATTCATATGGATAGTCATTTTCAATGCTAGCACTACTTGCTATATCACGTGGAAAAGAAGTTGTGCGGAATGAACTTTCATTTGATTCATCTGCTAAAGTAAGAGGAATGATAGCACCACTTTCATCTGATGGTGTATCTCCTAGCTGGTCTGTTGAAACTGGTGAAAATATAGAATTTGGTGATGAATTATCATTGGATTTAGTTTCCAGAATATCATTTTGCTGAAGATTCGCTAATGGATCATCATTAACGTTGTCTGCTAATGCAGAAGTTGGATCACTTAATGTATTTTTTAGGGAAAGTAACGGGGTATAATTGTTGTCTGTATTACTATCTAAACTATCTGGGAATAGAGAATTTGTAGTGAAACTGCTTAAATCATTATTCAACTGAGTTATTGGTGTAAATGAATCTAATTTTTCTAATGATGACTCTTCACTTGATGTATTGTCTTTAGATGTATCTCCTCCCCTGATGTTATTTGAAGTAATATGTGAAAGAGAATCATTTGATAGATCATTTGGAGAATTTTTTTCGTTTAATTTACTTCGTAATTGATCCATTAAGGTCACTGGAGTTTGAGAGGATATATTTTCTAGAGATTCTCCGTTTGGTGTTTTTTGATGAAGGAATTCACCTGATAAAACAACCGGATCATTCATATTGTTCAAATTTTGCAAATTAGAGGGAATTAAGGAAATATAATCTGGCTGAGATGAGCTGCTTGATAACTGACTGAGTTGTGTCGGGGTTTTTGTGAGATCCTGTGTCAGTGTCAGTGGCAAAGTATTGGTGGGTGAAACTAAAGGTGAATTGGATATAGTGAACGCAGATTCTGGTGATTCAGTACTGTTAGGTTTATTGGTAATGGTATCCATCTTAATAGCACTATTCAGTTCATCATCGGGTAGCGCTTTTAGTTTTGATGGATAAAACATTGAACTCCAGCTAAATGATGAAGGTGCCGAATTATCATCTTTGTATATTGCTTCTTCAGGGTTGTTAACCTTGGGAGCTGTTTCTGGAAGTGAAAGTAGATTACTTGAAGAATATTCATCACTTTCTTGCTCACCTTTTGGCAAGTCTCTGCTATTTTTCATCATCATTGATGGCAATATAGTAGAATTTTCACTAGAATCATTATTTTCTTGACTCTCTTTTGGCGAGCCTCTTTCATTATTCATTATTGATAGTGATGCATTTGATGGATTTTTGCTTAATGTTGGTGATTTGTCATTGGTAGAACTTGTCACTGGTAATCCCAGTTTATTCATGATACTAAGGGTGGGGCTATTAGGTGTAATCTTTTGTAATTTGTCTTGAGTGGTAGAAAATCGAGTAGGAATGCTTGAATCATTTTCTTCTGATGAAGGCACTGATGTATTACTGTCAGTATTCATATATTGAGAAAAAGGGTTCCTTGGCATATCTGTGAAACTTGACAACGAGGATGGTTGATTAATGAACATATTTTGATCGTCTTGATCTTCCTGCACACTAGAATCCGGTGATATTGATTTCGAAGCAATGGTAAATGGTTCGCTCTGGTCAAATACATCTGCTAATTTGCCAAAACGTGGAGCAACTGGTGGCTTTTTATTCATTACCTCATCTTGTGATGCAGAATCTTCAGATAAGTTGTTAGAATTATGAAGTGGAACGTTTGAAATAATTAGATTATCGCTGGGTTTAGGTGATATTAATGTTGGCCATAATGGCTTATTTTGATCAAATAAGTTGGTGAATCTGCCAAAAGGTGATGAAGCTGAAGGTATTTGATCAATCATCTCTTGTGATGAAGAATCATTTAATGCATTATTCAAATTTGAAAGTGGAGTGTTAGAAACAAGCTCTTCTCTTGATTGCGGTATTGTTGAAGTTGAAGTTGTAAAAGATGGAGCGAAACTTGATGAAACTAATGGTGTTTGATTCAATATCTCTTCTTGTGAAGAAGAATCTTTGACGAAGCTACTCGAAATTAAAGTTGGAGTATTTAAGGCATCATGATCGCCATTTGAATTCGGTAATATCGATATTGGTCCTGTGTTAGATGGTTTGTTTTGATCAAATATGTTAGTAAATTTATCAAAAGGTGATGAAGCTGAAGGCATTTGATTAATCACCTCTTCTGATGAAGAATCATTTAATAAATTACTCAAACTTGAAGGTGGAGCATTTGAAGCAACAAGATCTTTTCTTAAATGTGGTGGTACTGAAGTTGAAGTTAGAACAGTTGGTTTATTTTGGTTGAATACATCAGCAAATCTACCAAAAGGCGATAAGAATAATGGCGTTTCATTTAATATCTCTTCTTGTGATGATGAATTTTCATATAAATTACTTGAACTTGAAGTTGGAGTATTTGAGGCAGTATAATCACCATTTGAATCTGGCGATACTGATGTTTGAGCTATAATAGTTGGTTCATTCTGATTTTGGGCATCACTAATACCTAATGATGATGGTGATTGTGCTTGATTAATCATTTGTTTGGTCGAGGAATCTATTAATGGATTGGAAATGAGACCATTTGGTGTCACACCTTGGCCTAATGCTTGTAATATTGATTCTGGGTTGTTAGAATTTTTAATTAAATCTTCAATATCACGTGGTGAGCTTATGCTGCCAGGTATATTGTTGAGTTCAGTCGCAGAGAATGGGTTTCTTATTCCATTCCATAAAACTGGGTCAGAAGATAGGTTCATTTTTTGTGTATTTGGTAGTAGTGAGCTCGCATCTGGTGCGTGTTGGTCATCAGTATGCACATTAGAATCTAAATTATTACCATTTGGAGAAAACGGTGATGATGGAAGATAACTTGTATCAAAGCTTTCACTCATAGGCATCCATGAAGATTCAGATGGTATTGAAGATGGTGGAGAAATATTTTGCTGTAATAAGTTACTCGGCATCATCCAAGAATATGGAGTTGATTTCGGAGAATCATCTGGTAAAGGCATGTTTGAGTTTTGTTTATCATCAGACATAAGTCCATTTTCTGTACTACTTGCTGTGATAGGTGATAATAAATTCATTTCGTCAGGTGTTGGAATATGTTGATAGTTGTCTGCTTCTTCTGAACTAGAATCTTCTTCTGATTCACTACCAACATTTCGTTGTGGTATTTCATTTACCTTTGGATTAGACAACTCCGCTTCATTTATAGGCATACTAACTGGGAAACCATCGGCATTCTGTGACATAGCAGCACTGCCTACACCCAGTATAGGTAATAAATTGGTAGGTATTGAGGAATTCGGAGAAAAATCATTTGACACTTTTGGACGCTGCTTTGATTTTTTCTTCCTCTTAATTGGTGTTCGAGTTTCTTCACTTTCTTCAGATGATTCTTGGGACGATTCAGGAGCCGCATTTTTCGAAGTTTTTCTAAGTTTTTTGGGTTTCTTAAGTCGTTTAGATTTTTCAGCTTTCTTACTTTCATCGGACGAATCTTCAAATGAATCAGGTATCTTAGTCGAATCTTTCTTTGATTTTGATTTCTTAAGACGTTTGTGGGAAATTGGTGGAAATGGAGTTTCATTTTGAGAGCTTTCGTCGCTTTCACTTTCATTATCGTTCATAGATTTTGGTGGTTTTACTCTATGCTTTTTACGTTTCATGGTGGGATTTACATTTGATTTCCATAGATCTGGAGCTTCCTTCATCTGCATTTTTCTTTTTCTAATATGACGCGGAGGTGGGTTTTGAGTAGAGTCTTTGATAAATGGTTTTTTCGAAATTGCAGGAGTATTTTCGTTCCATTCGATGCTACTAAAAAGATCACCTTCAAAAGGCTTCATTTGTTTTACAGTTCTTAATTTCTCACGTTTCATTCTTTTTGGTTTCTTATGTTTCTTTTTCTTCTTCCTCTTTTTCTTCTTTTTCTTCTTTGAAGGTGAACTTTGAATCTTTTGTGGGGAAATTTCTCCTGAATCTATAGATCTAGCATCATAATTTGTTGGCATAATTGATGGAACAGGTACAATGGAAGTTTGATCAGGTGAAGCATCAGTTTGAGGATTTTGTTGATTGGGATGAGTGGAAGAGCCCCACGAAGGCCACGACCAAGATGAGCCATAATTCTGAGATTTAAATGGATATTGAGCTGAGTCTTCATTCTTTGTTGGGTTTGCTTCATGTTCTTGAGAAGTCTGCGGATACGACCCGCTACCCCAAAATGACGGCTTCCATCCACTGTCGTGGATGGTCATTGGTTGATCACTGAGTTTAGGTATTTTATTTGAATTTTCTTCCGAATTGGACTCGTTACTATCGGATTTATTTTTTTGATTTTTAGATTCGTTAATTTTATCTTGTATGTTATTTACAATATGACCATCTTCCACTTTCTGTGCAATCTCATCGTGGTTCTCTGTGGGTTTAATGATTTCAGTGCCATCTGGCAAGCTTAAACCTTCTTTTAAAAAGTACTTGCATATGCGTTTGTACAATGGTTTTTTATTGGAATCTTTCAAAAGGTAGAAAGTGTCGAGTAAGTCTTGTTTATTGTCTATTCTTTTGATTAGTTCTATTATTCGTTTCTCGTTTTCGGGCGTATCAGCTTCGAGTTTCTTAGGCGATGGTGTGTTACTCGTAAACCACCAACCATAACTATTAGCTGGTTGTTGTACTTCGATATCCTGCTCCACCTCAGCACTACTAGCTCGATTGATTTGTGCTAGGGGTCTGGGTCGTAGACGTCGAAATAAGTATCGCAGTTGCGGGTATTTTTCTTTTAATTCTCTTTTCAAATCATATCCAGCCAAATCAGTGTGATAAAGGAATTGTCGCACTTCTTCTTGGAGCTCCGGTAAGGTTGGCATTACTTTATCGAGATCGCGAAAAACTGGCGTACGCATGAATTTCACAGCTATTAGCTCTCTGAAGGTGATATCTGGTGGTAGCACGGTGATACCAGCGCCATCCGATTTAATTCCCATATTTTTGGTGGGTACTCGTTCATGACAGTCGCAGAATATTACTCTGCAGGCTGGAGCTGAAGAGATGCATTTATAGGTTTCGCATAGGAGTTCGCATTTGCGTTTACATCCCTCGTCTCCATATAAAATGCAGCTGAGGTTTGGTTTCAAACCTGTGGGTTATGAAAATTGTATATGTCATTGCATTAATTTTATAGATAGTATCTAAAAAGGTACGATATTTAGCAATATATCGCATTTTTTTTCAAATTTTCTGGTATTGCTCTAATATATTTGGCAACACTGATTCTTAATACTACTTTTGTTATTTGCAATTACATAAAAACCTAAAGTAATGAAATACGTAATGATGTGTTGGAAGCAAGAATCTCTCGAGCCCAGTGTACTGTTTAAGAACGGAATCATTGAATACAGAGATACTAGATTGATTCTGATTCTTATTTATTGAATCGTTCGTGAATGAAATTTTGAATATGGGTGCATGATTAATTGGGATCGTTCACGAACGGTTCATTATTTGAACATTATCAGCATTTTTTCAAACTATGAAACTTGCTTAGAATTATCGAATCATTCGCGAACGAAATCATTGCATATCAAATTACCGATATATGATTGATTCTAATTATTTTTTATTGAATCGTTCGGGAACGACTCATTCTTTGAGTTTTGAAAGTAAGTTTCAGAATACCAAATCGTTCGTTAGTGACTTATTTTTTGAATTTAAATCGTTCGCGAACGAAATTACTGCAGATAGGTACTTGGCTGATTTCAATTATTTTCTGATGAATCGTTCGAGAACGGCTCATTCTTTGAATTTTGAAAGTAAGTTTCAGAATACCAAATCGTTCGTTAGCGACTTATTTTTTGAATTTAAATCGTTCGCGAACGAAATTACTGCAGATAGATACTTGGCTGATTTCATATTATTTTCTGATGAATCGTTCAAGAACGGCTCATTCTTTGAATTTTGAAAGTAAGTTTCAGTGTATTGAATCGTTTGCGAACGAAATTGTCGTAAATAGATACGCGATTGATTTCAATTTTTTTATATTGAATTGTTCGTGAACGACTTATTCTTTGAATTTTAGAAGCAACTTTCAGAGTAGCGAATCGTTCGCGAACGAAGTTATTGCAAATAGATGCGTGACTGATTTCAATTCTTATTCGTTGAGTCGTTCGTGAACGAATTATGCATTGAATTTCAAAAGCCAGCTTATAAATATCAAAACGTTTGCGAACGAATTTTTAAATACAAATACATGATTGATTGATGATGTTTTTTCATTGGATCGTTCGGTAACGTCTCATTCTTTGAACTTTGAGAGCTCGGCTCAAGATATTGAATCGTTCGCGAACGAAATCATTGTACACAAGTTCACAATTCCCGAAACTGAAATCGTTCGTGAAGGAAATCTTGAATATACACATAGATACTTGAAGTATTTAATTAAATCATTTGTGAACGACTTGTTCTTTGACTTTTCTTTAAAGTAATATTCTAATTAACATGAGAAATTTATGTTAATTAATTTTACTTGAGTGCATCATCGAGAAAAGCGAACGGTAGAATTTTGACCTTCAAAAGGTAAACTTTTCATGCATGCAACGAGCTTAAAATTTATTCAGATCTTTTTTTGTACATACACGAACTGTCGTACGCATTTAGAATTAGTATTGCAAAATTTGTTTGAAAGCTGTTTATGCTTGAACGGTGCAGCTTTCAACTAAAGTTCTATAAAATTCAACTAATATTAAAATGGCCATCGTTCTATTTGCGAGTTGCATTTAGGAAATTTTTACACTTTGATAGAATTGCCAGTTGTGATTTTATGAATTTTGAAAACAAATTTCAGTATATTGAATCGTTCGCGAACGATATTACCGCGTATAGATACTAGGCTGATTTCAATTATTTTCTGGTGAATCGTTCGTGAACGACTTATTCTTTGAATTTTGGAAGCAACTTTCAGAGTAGCGAATCGTTCGCGAACGAATTATTGCAAATAGATACGTGACTGATTTCAATTCTTTTTTGTTGAGTCGTTCGTGAACGAATTATGCTTTGGATTTCAAAAGCTAGCTTCTAAATATCAAAACGTTTGCAAACGAATTTTTCAATACAAAATATTATACTCGCACTTGACGAACATTCAAAAGAAATAGAATGTCAGGCTTCAAATATATATATAAATTTTTTAATTTATTATTTTAGAAAAAAAAATGTGCTTGGTTCAATAAAGAAATAATGTATTTCTAATGCGAAAAATACGCGTATTTCAGATAATATAAATCATTACCATCGTCGTCTGGCACAACAGTCTTGGTTTCTACTATTTCGCTCGAAATGGAGAATAAGAATGTTATAAGAACGCATACCAGCATACCTATAGAATGACGAATAGGATACATTATACGTGATGGTATTATCGATAAATCGGAAGCTCTATATGAAAGAGGCGAATGAAAATTTACGTACTTTTGAAAAAACGATTTATCCACACACACTATACTTAGTTTATAGTGGAAATATCGAGCGCGTGGATTAAGGCCACAAACCCATCGTACTTCCTTGAACCGTTGACACTGGCGTTTTGAAAATTTGCCTTTCTCGTTATGCACTTGGTACGCAGAAAATCACCGATTATCGAGCACGCGTTCAATTAGATGCACGACGAACGAACGTATGCGATATTTAAACGATAATATAAACAATAGGTATATGGGACATGACGCTCGGATTTTTTTTTTGCATTTGGCGTTTATTTACACAGTCGTTAACGTATATCGTGTATTTGTAGGTACATCAAAATGTCATCGAAATTTCGCGCGTATGCGAGCAAAAAGTTGCAATTGCGGCGTAAATCGTGTCATCGAACGGCGTGAAAATTTCCATTTGCGTGTATTGGAAGGCTACGAAAAAACCACGCAGGAAAAGACGCGGCGGTAGGGCGGACTCTTTTATTTTTTACGACTTTGGAATAGCGGCATAAATAACCGACATTAGGAGAACGCTCTAGCTACACCTTATTCGACATAAATTGTGTCGACCGCTCGTAAAGTAAGATTATAAAAAGATGGAGATGTATGCGCGTCTTTTTTAGCAGAGTTTTTAATAAAAACGACGGCTATTATGGTCTACCTGATTTGGGAAGAAGGGCGAGGGGATTTCATAGCTTCGCGTTTTAGACAATTTGTAATCGTTTGACGAATGTTCAACTTTTTTATGTGAAGATAATCTAAAAAAGAGATTTTGAGAAAAAAAAATTGATCACCTTGAAGACTGTAATTTATTTTGCTCATATTATGGTAAAATTGGATACTCGAACTATTATAAAATCATTTAGATACTGAAAATATACGAGATACTTCTTAAAGTATGGAATGGCCAAGCAAAAGACTACGATTATGCGGATTTAGTAGGTACACTTGGGTACCTACTTCGTATATTGTAATTGTTACAAATCAAAATTATCAATGGAAGAGAGTAGAAGTGTGCATAAAAATTACCCTATGTAACGTGTAATTTGGATTCAGGGCATTTTGGAAAAAAATAATTTGAAACGTAAGCAGCCATGCTGCATTACTGTAGCTGAGTTTTTAATATTAAGCGTATTCAGATTTGCAAATAAGGTTGCATCCACTCCATGTCTACGGTCCACGCCCAATACCATGTCTGAGAACTCTTACCCTATTTCTTATAGCTACTTGAGGCTCCTCAAATTATCCTCAAGTTTTTACTATCTACCATTTTATATCCATTTTGACCCAAATTTTAGACATCGTATTCTGTTCACGAGCAAACCCTACATACGAAGTTTGACCTTTCTAGGTTGATTTTGTGAGAAAGTATAGAAGATTCATGAAGTTTCCTCTATATACCAATTTCCCCTCCAAACACCTTTTGGCTCCAACGCCCCTCCACATTCATTTGGAGAGCTAAAATCAGAATAAGTTAGTCACTTTGGGAAAGTAAAAAATTTTCGACCTTTTATGTACTCACCCCCCCCCCTTCACCCAGCATTTTTAAGTCAATACCCTCCCTCTTTTTCTCCTCCAATATTATGCATGGAGATGAATTGGGGATATAGTATACTTTTCATCTCTAATAATCATATAGTTAATATTAATTACATTTTAAGTAATTTGATGCTCCTCAGGCTCTACTCAAATTTTGATAATCCGCCATTTTGGATTAATTTTTTCCCCAATTCAAGGGGTCATATTGCGGTGCCAAAGTGACACCATAGACAAAGTTTAATTTTTCTAGATTTACTTGGTGAGGAGATATGGAAGATTCGCGAAATTTCATAACTCAAAACGTCCTCAAAACCCGTTTTTTTGCACTTACCCCCCTCCAAATGCTTTTGGGAAGCTGCAATTTGAGTATTTTGGTGTCCGTGAGCCATTCTTTCATGCGAGATTAAAAACAAAAATTTTGAGTCCTTTGCGCCTTCTCCAGTTTTCCTTAAAATTTGAGTGATCCGCCATTTTGAAGTATATCGAAAAAGCAAAAAATCGTATCTTTCGTATTTTCAAGAAGAGTCTCTCACCAAATTTTGAGTGATTTTTATTCATACTTTAGAGTGCTACGAGCTAAAGGAAAATGCATAATTATTAGGGTAACCAAAAGCATTTTTAAAAATATCACGTTTGCTCACTAGTTAGCTTGAAAGTTTCAACATTTCTCGACGAATTACATTGCCCTGATGACGCATGTGAAATTTGAAAAAACATATTTTCACATATTTCAAGCAAAAAAAATATTTTCACATATTTTAACATTTTGTCATTTCCATCTTACTTTTTTCAGTAAAATTGAAATAAAAAAAAATCAACTAATTTCACTTTACAATTTTGTGAATAAATTGAGAAAAAACTGCATTTTTTGTGATTTGCAAGTGTACTGCGTGAGCCCTTGTGTTGTAGTGCACCGGCAAAGCGATAAAAGATTGACAATGACGCAACTTTTCTCTGAAAAATTTTTAACTCGGATGTGATCCACTTATACATGGCTAGCTGGCTACCTATCTATACATGATTCCACTAATTTTATAAATTCGTTCGTTAATTTTTGTAGTTTTGCTATACATAGCACAGTGTACTTTTTAAGTACTTTTATCCGAAAAGTGTTTGAAATTTTTGAATTTTCATTTTTCAACTTGTTGCTAGTAATTATGGGAAAAATAAAAGCCCCTCGAGTTTCTTTACTGGGGGGCTACGAACGTGAATTTAAAAATGAAGGCATTGTTGTATCTACTAACAGTAAGTTCATTTCACTTCTTCATTTCAAAATAAAATCGAACTATTCAAACAACGTTAAATTTTACTTCACAGAGAAATCTTTATATTGCAACTTTTGCAATAAAGAAATCAGTAGCACGCAAAAATAAAAAAATATTTTCACCTATTTCCAACATTAAAAAAAAATATTTTCACATATTTCCACCATTTAAAAAAAATATTTTCACATATTTCCAACATTAAAAAAAAATATTTCAGTCGAATAAAAAAATATTTTAGGTTACCCTAATAATTATATATTTGAACAAAAAAAAAATCGTTGAAAATTTGGCAAGAAACGAATTATTAATTTATTTCAAAATGGCGGTCCATTCAAATTCGGTAGAGGGAAAGCAGGGGCATACCGAAGACATTGTTCGGGGGGGGGGGGAGAAAACCAAAAATTGCCAACTAATACCATGAAATTTTACCAACTGTTGACCTTTTTTTTTTTTTTTTGCTCCGCGAAAATAAGATGTTAAAATAAGATGTCACAGTCTTCTTGTTAATCTTCAAAAAATGTAAAAATAGCTGTAATAATACTGCGCAAGTGGTCAAATTTACCAACTTTACGCTAAAACTCCAAATTTACCAACTTTCCAAAAGCCAAGGGGAGAAGCTCCCCCCTCCCCCCTTTCGGTACGTCCCTGGGGAGAAGGTAAATACCGAAAAACTTTGCCATGCAGTTGCATGCAAATCAAACGTGTCAATGTGTCCAAACTTCGCTTCGTATATGAAATCGATCAAAAACGCTCGAACAATGTGTGTGAGATTAGTTGGAAATCAGAATATGACGCTTTGAATTAGGCTAAAAATAGATCCAAAATGGGGGATAGTGAAAATCTAGGAAGGCTTGAAGATCCTCATTGCTCATAGTTGATAAATATGGGCTCTTATGATTGCCGGTTATGAGGTGTATTCTATATCCTTATCTATCTCTACGATTGATGGAAGGGAGGAAGAGTGAGTCATCATACCCAAATTTTGTATTATTGTTTTGTATGGCAAAGTAGGTCCATGTAATCAACATATTCGGATTTTAGCTTCTTAAGTACATTTTGAGGAACGTTGAAGTGCAGAAAATTTCGTGAATCATCGATTTTCCTTGTTTAATGTGTCCATTAAGCTCTAAGTTTGTGTTGGGTTAGTTGAATAGGAGAATATGGTTTCTCGAATTTCGATGAAAATTTCAATTTGTACAATAGTGGGTAGCCGAAATTTTAGGAATGCTTGAGGAGCCTCAAATAGATGAAACGCAATAGATAAGGGTGATATGAGATCATATAATTAGTGGATTCTGCCAGATTTACTTTCATGTATCAGAGTAAAGGGGATTAGAAAGAATTTAAATTATATAATAACATAAAACTTCAAAATTAATGAATTTATAAATTTCTATTCTATTGAAAATCATTACTTCGTTCAACATCCTTTTACATTTAAAAAAAAAAAAAAAAAAACATCATTTAATAAACTCGTCTCTAGCCCTGAGCTGTACGCAGCGAATGAAATAAGAAAAAAATAAAATGAATAATTTTTTTTTAAAATCTTTTAAAAAAAAAAAAAATCATCTTAGATGGTGTAATGACCACAGCACTTACAAACACCAATTTAAAAAAAAAATAATAGGGTAATTCTCTGAAAATGTCCATATTTCTGTAATCGATGTTTTTTTTGAAGAATTACGCTACAATTGAATTTTTTTTTTTTTCTATATTTATATGAGTATCTCCTCTAACTTTCCCATCGATTGAAATTGTCCTCCACCCCCCCTAAATGGGGTTTTTTTCAACCCAAAGGTCAAAAGTTCTTAGGCCGTGGCATGTAAATGGTCACGTTTTGAATTTTCAATGTCACATAAATGATATTAAATTAATATTTTTTTGAGGAAAAACTTAGCAAAGTTGCTCAGGATGGTTGAGTGTGTATGTTAACGCTCAAAATGATGTCCAAAGTTTCCCTGCTTGACCTCCAGGAAGGTTCAAAGACCTGTAAATGGTTTATACACTCCTAGGCCGTGGCGTTTTTTGTTTGCTTCTCCTGCGGCAATGATTTTATAATTCGTTTTTCTTTGCGGTTACAATGCTTCCTTGACATCATGAGAATACACTGCCAGCATTCGAAATGTGAAATGTCATTTATTTATCACAGTCGGAAAGCAAAATTCGTAAAAATTGTTGATTCCCGGTTTTTGTGGTATTAGGCCGTGGCTTATTCTAACTCAGCCATCAAATGTCCTAGGAACCTGGAACAAAAGGGATATCGAAGATTAGTAAGTACATATAATATTCACCTATTCAATATTCTCTTAAATTAACTGTTAGAAGCTCCTTAATAAATTTTTGGCGAATTCTCTTAGGCCGTGGCTGGTTGGTTTTCATCTTAGGCCGTGGCGAAGTGTTTTTTTTTACGACCACGGCCTAGGAATTAGTGTCTTTTTGCCATTCTAAATCAATTTTAATGGGGATACACTAACAAAGATGTTATTAATTTAGGTGTTAATGGCTGTCTCTCGAAAAAAGACACTAGTTCTTAGGCCATGGTCATAAAAAGACACTTCGCCACGGCTCAAGATTAAAACCAACCAGCCACGACCTGAGAGAATTCGCCAAAAATTTACTAAGGAGCTCCTAACAGTCAGTTTAAGAGAATATTGAATAGGTGAATATTATATGTACTTACTAATCTTCGATATCCCTTTTGTTTCAAGTTCCTAGGACGTCTTACGGCTGAGTTACAATAAGCCACAAAATCGAGAATCAACAGCCACGGCCTAAGAAGTTCTTAGGTTTTGGGTAATAAAATTTCAAAAAGTCCCCCTACCCCCCAGGGGGACATGACTTGAGCCGAATGGCATAAATGACATCAAGGACACATATACTCACTATCCCAATCAAAAAAATTCCCAATATCAACTTTTTTTTTCAGAAAAATAAAGACATCGAAATATGGACATTTTCAGAGAATTACCCAATAATGAAAATATAAAATGTCAAAAAATACATTTACAAAATAAAATAAAATAAATTAAAATATTTACTAGTCGCGATACCAGTTAAGGGTACGAATGAATTAGCAGCATTATCTATAAATTTGGGTATGCTTATAGAAAAAAAAAACTCAGCTCTAAAATTACTACATGGCTGCTTACATTTTTTCGTAGCGATGGAAGAATAAAGATATTCGAAAGATATGGCGCGAGGCTCGGCTCGTCTGTTTTCTTCGGTTCGATGATTTAGGTATAGGTCGCCTTTAATTAAGGCGCGGCGATCGTAAAACTGCTATGTAAATTTGGTGCGAGCTCGTTAAAGCTGGAGTGGCGCGGAATTTCACAAAGATTCGGTTTTCTTAGGGTTTTTGTTGTGTTGGCAGAGGGAAGAAATGAAAAGACGATTGTTCGAGAATGACGAAGAAACAAAAACTCAGTAAGACTCTGGAGCAGCTGACATCGGTATTACCTCCCGTCGCGAGTCCGGTTATTTCGACTATCTGAGAAGGGCAATTTGACGGCGAGCCAGTTAGCAACGGAGTTCTCGGTACGTAATATACGCAGGTAACGGAGACGGTAACGCCTTCTAGACTCACCTGACCAGGTGAGCTGATAATGGCGACAGCGAGTTGCTCATTGGATAAAAATACCTGAGAATATGATACCTGGAGTTGAATGGCGGTTGGGCAATGGAATCGTTTCCTTCGCTTGTTCATCAATGGCGTCTTAAATCGCGAAGGGTATACGTGATACACCTGCGAGATGTATGCGATGAAACGATGTAACCCTATTAATGAACGATGTACCGATTCCCACAGTAGCGACGACAGCGCCGCTACACGATAATTAACGAGCAACATGTGGCGATGAGTCTTACGAGTAGTCGGAGAAAATTACGAAATGAGAAATAATTTTTATTTTTTTTTTTCATTTCTTCCTTAATAAGGGTTATTAATTGCTCAACTGCTTCGGATGATGGTGGAAAAGTGGGTCGTTTTTTATTTTTGAAATATAGGTTTGAGAAAATCGAAGAGAAAATGAGGCCAGAAAGGGTGATATTTTTTGTCGGAATTTCGCATCCGTATTTTTTGTATGGTTTGCCTCGTTAAAAAAATTCCAAATGGAAGAGATTACGTTCGAACTAAAAATATCTATTAGGTTACGATTTTTATTCGTAAAAATTACTCGTTAGCAACACGCCACACAAGGCGTATTTGGATTTCGAATACATATCTCGTATCGGTAGCGTTTTAATTTTTTTTTTCTCCTCTTCTTTTTCGGTAGGTACGCATTGAACAAGGATATCATGTTTCCGGTTGGTCTACGGCGCGTTTACCGTTCATTAGTAGAATACTGGTTGGCTTGTAATGCTAAGTTGTCTTCGTCGTCTTGAATATCGGAATAAAGAAGCCGTCCTGATGAGAAAAGGTCTCTTATTGCAGCCTTCTATGTGGAAGAACGACGACAAGGTGGATAGTGAGCTGCTTTTGGATCGCCTATGAAGTCGGAGTTTTATGTAATTAATTTCTAATGTGTATGGCAGTTTCATTAATTTCACTTTCTATGAATGAAAATAGGTATATTGGACTTGGAAAATTTTCAGCGAAGAGTGTAATTTTTATTGGAATTGTTATTTGAAAAAAAAAATAAATAAAAAAACGCTTTCTTGAAAGAAGGAAAAGATTCGAAGTTTGAAATTCTGAAATAAAGCGTATTATGGGATTTTTAAGAATAACTAGGTAATCAGGGATTTCTGTTTCATTTGGAAAAATGATAATGTTGAGTAATTAATCCGAATCGTAAACATTGGAAATTCTAGAAAAAAATTTTTTTTTTTTTTCGCTGAGGTCAAGGGCAGATTGCTCAGATGAGCATCTGAAGATGTGTTTATGCTTCATTCATATATGTATAGGTTGAAACACGAAATTGATTGAAGTCGTTATTTGAAAAGATTATCGATTTATATAGGTTATATTTTTTCTTAGGTAAAGTATTAGGTTCTGAAGAAGGTAGATATTTCCACTGATTAATTACTTGAACATTTAGCTGGAATAATTACGTAAAATTATAATTGACAGTTATTGCCTATTGGGATGTAGGTAGGTGTGACATCTCTTATCACAGTGTATCACTGTATTACTCTAGAGTGAGTTTAATTTTCGTTTTTGTGGAAAAGTGAATAATTTGATGGAAAATTAGTGAAGTGTGAAAAAAATTTCAAACTTCAATGTTGATGGAAAGATCTGCCAAAGTGAAGCTGAAATTTACAGAAGTTGAAAAAAATCATTTTTCCACTATTAATTTTTATTTTCATTCTAAATTTATACGTATTTTGTTATTTAGAGAGTGAGAAAAATATGAGCAAGCATTTGAAAAAAATTATTTATTTATTCAGTGAGTCTTAAACTCGTTTGTTTTCATTTCTTTTAAACTTAAATTATTATTTTTTTTTTTTTAAGAATGAATAATAAGTGGATGTCGATACAAAATATTCTCATGCTGGCTGAAGTTTTCAAAGTTTGAATTATTTCATGCTTAGGCCATTATGAAATTTTTTGCTGATACATTGGGAACCCCTGTAAGGTAAACATTTGCCATATTCTATCTCAGGAGTCCCATGGGCCTATGAATCGAACTCATATTACTAAGTGATGCATGTGATTTATCAATTACCGATTTGTGCAAATTTAATATTTTTTTCGAAAAAATTCAAAATTCCTAAATTTTACCAAAAATTAACAAAAAAGATTTTTTCTCTTTTTGGATGATAGAATATAATTTTTGAAGGCAAAAATTCCAAATTGCTCTAAAATCATTTTTTTTTTTTTTTGAAATTAAGAAATTTTTGATAAATATATTCCCATTTTGATCAGTGCTATTACTAAATTAATGGATTTGAAATTTTTTCAGATTTTTTTGTGGATTATTTGCCAACTATGTTTATGGTCGGTTTCATTTTTTTGAAAAAATGCGGATGTAGGTCCATCCTAGTATGTGTTAACCTATACTAATTGACTAACACGAACATAAAGCATCTATGGAGAGCCTAAAACGGGTGCGAAAAGAGAAAATAATGTTTACAAAAGTCTCTTCCTCTCACCCTTCTAGAACTACCGCAGACGAAGAAAGTATACGTTGAGAAACCTCATGAAGTTCCTCAAAGCCACTAACATCCTCCCCCAAATTTAGTGCTTCCATCAACCCGTGCCTCTGGCCAATGTAACAGCAAAGGGCACGTTAATTAAACAAAATTCATTTATTTATTTATTTATTTATTCATATTTTCTGAAAATATCCTATTTATTGAATTCTTCTATACCTTATCTAATAAATACCCTTATTATATAAATACAAATTATTGTATTCCTAAATATATATAAGTTGCAGTTATATTTAATAAAATTAATTATTATATTACTAGGGGGCTTTGCCCCCTGGGCTGCTCCGCAGCCCCAACCCCCTGCTCACGCCCTCTCTTCGCTCGCCGTGCTCGCTTCACTCCAGCTGTTTGCTGTCACCTTCACTTATTTGGAGGGGGGGGGGCGTTTACCTAATCATTAATATTTGAATGAATAACCAAAGCATTGAGAGGGGAGGAGTAAGAAGAAAGTAAATTTTAAAAAAAGCATTGCTGCATCAGAATTTTTTGTTGCATTTTTTAAACTCCTGATATCATAAATATTTCATTTCACACCTGCTATCATGCTCAGGAAACATTAGATTGTTCTCTATGGGTATACCTAAGATGGTATAATTGATATCGAAAGTAAACATAACTAAGTCTCACTTCATCCATTAATCACAAACCAACAGCAACTTGAATTCTTTTAACGATTAATAAGAAAAAAATGTTTTGATTTAAGAACAGGCATAGCTTCTACATTCTGATTATTTGAATTTATACGTATTACTGGAAAACTATAAGAGGTTGAAGGGTATTATAAGCGGTGTAAATGTTCTAAATTTTTACCTCTTTCGATTAAGATATCAACCAACCTCGTAGCTTTTTAATTTTTAAAGTAAATCAAAAAAAAAAAAAAATTGCCATAAAATTGGAATTTTTATGAGCCCGAATTATCATAAAATAATTTCAATGCTTGATGACATATCTAGAGGTGAAAAGACACTCATAAAAAAAAATCATCAAAATCGGCCCATTGGGAGGGTCTAGCGAACTGTCCCAAGGTTTTCTTCAAAATTCTTTTAATATATAAGATTACTGCGTAAAAGTCCTGTAGACAGGCGCTAAGAAGTAATTATTTTTTGTATGTTATTTGGCTAATAAATTGGCCTCACCAAGCAGGGCATAGCTGGGATGCGGATCCACACTTGAAAAAAAAAAAAAGAAAAAAAAATTAAACAAGTAAGTAAAAAAGTAAAAAAATCGCAGAAAAATTTCTTTGTAAATTAAAAAAAATAAAAATAAAAGTTGAAATATACTCGTAGTATCTAAAAATACTTGAAATGATGTATTATAATTGTTTCAAAAAAAAGCAATAATTTAACCTTGAAACGTTTGAAATTTTACCAAAGAACAAGAGGAAAAGAATTTATTTGAATTGAGAAAAATTCTCTGAATAATCGAATTCGAATTTTTTCTTGTCGCGTCACTTACTTTTACTCGTACTGGAGGCGTGTGCAAGATTACATTGTATGATATCAAGTTTCGTGGAATAGATTAGTCTGCTTATAAACAGTTGGAAAGGGTAGGACTGTAAGAAGCGATGAAGTTGAAAGATAGTTATTCATAGTGATGGACTAATGATTTTTTTGTTTTGAGGGTGGGTGGGGGGAAGAGGGCGCGAGACTAAAATTTATTAGGCTTTTTTTTTTTGATAAAAGTAAGGAAACAATAGTAGGTACCTACCTAGTTATCTACCTAATGTCATAAAGTGTATTTAAAATTGTCAGATGATACGAAAATATCCAAACAGCGAATATTCCATTTTTTGACCACTTGCCGATCTCCTATAATTTTTGAGGGGGGGAGGCGATGCCGCCGTCCTTGGTTACTCATTTTTCAAAGTGAGTCCAAACAAAAATTATTTCACATTTTTGAATGTAAACGAGAAGAAAGGTATGATTCGAAAAATGAAATACAACTGTTTGGAATTTTTTCTTGGAAAAAGCGTATTCAAATTAAGAATTTTTCGATGAAAAATAAAAATCTTTAGTTGAGAAAAATTTTATTTTTATTATTTTTACTTAATTTAACATTTCACTAAAAAAAAAAAAATAATTAATTTGTAATTATAATTTATTTGTTGTTAATTTCAACGATAAAACGCTTCGAATTTTGGGTATTTTCAAAAAGTGAAAAGAATCAACAAGAAATGAAGTAGATTAGAACTTGAAACTCACCAAGTGAATAAATAAAAAATAAAATAAAATAGTTGCTAAAATTCTTTTCAGTCTTTAAATAATAAATTATAAATTTAGAATGGGGAAAAAATGAATTACCAGAAAATTAATTTTTTTGAAACTTTTGTGAATTTCAGCTCCACTTAGGCAAATATTCCCATCAACATTGTAGGCTGAATTTTTTTTTCACGTTTCACTATAATTTTTCCTCAAATCATTTTTACTTTTCTGCAAAACCAAAATTCATTGTAGAAAAGAATATTATAGATTTTATTATTAATAAAAAAAACCTAATGTCGAAATTGAAAATGTTTGCAAAAGTAAAAAACAAAAATGTATAATGTGTATGTAGGTACCGTATGAATTTAAATTTTTCAATTCAAATTAAATCTCATCGAAATAATATTAAAAAAATTAACTTTGTTGAACCATAAATAATCATCGTATCACACGGTAGTAGATTTAATATATTTCTGAATTTTTGATTCGTACAAATCACCACGTCGGCGTCGTTGAAATACAGGTCACGCCTTCCTTAAACGGGCTTCAGAAGAAGAAAGGGAAATACGTTGAATATGCCGTATCCGTCAACACTACCACCTGCCTCATATGAGACTCATAATATTTGGAATTCGGAAACGAGCTCCTACACGTCGTTAATTAATTCTATTTCAACAGATAAGGGATGAGAAATTAATAATACACGAAGTAACCGTTGTCGTTAAAATTCCAAGGTAACAACGATTACTTTCGTTTCGAAAAATAACTTCGAATATCAACAAAGTAATCTATGATTCGATTTTTAAGACATTCACAAGCCCATATCTGTCGATGATCTGAATCGTTCGTCATTTGGTAGAGATTATTAAATAATTCTTTGTC
Source organism: Phenacoccus solenopsis (assembly GCA_009761765.1). Taxonomy (NCBI): domain Eukaryota; kingdom Metazoa; phylum Arthropoda; class Insecta; order Hemiptera; family Pseudococcidae; genus Phenacoccus; species Phenacoccus solenopsis. Next base: position 6,000,087 of record CM019756.1, read on the forward strand.
GATTCTTTTTCAGATTTGGAAATATATGTCGCTCGTTCGGCTGCTGTCTCTGTCTACGGATTTTCTTTCGTGATCTCGAATATTTAATTTACGAACAACGCAGATAATGGCTTTGGCTCGTGACAAAGATGATCAATTAAAAATGGCTATTTTCGTTGACGATTATTTTTACGATTTTATATTTTCAACGAATTGGTTGTTATGTGACTTTCGACAGGTTGCCAACGCCTTTGTTGGTCCAGTGTCGACGCGAATATGGGTTCCGGAAACGATATACTCGTTTCATTGGCTTTCGGTTATTAATATCGCCCCAGGGATTACCGTGTAGCCTGAGAAAAGCGAAACGACGATTACAAACGTCTATGGGTGAAATTCGTCGCATTCGTAGAATACACCGGAGTCGAGCTTCTGTGTATGGTGGCATTGGTGGCGGCTTTAGCTCGCTTTTTTTTTATTCGTTCGACCAAAAAGACAAATGACAGATGGTTTCGAAGTGAAGAGAATTAAAAAAAGTATCTCCGAGTTGGTCGCATCGGTACGTGTGTATGATATATTTTTCAACTCTTTAATATTTCTCTCTCTTTTCTGCACCCTCGACGGTGAACGATGGAAGCGCGCAGTCGTTGGTAATTAGGCATGACGTCAATCGTAATATTAAAATATATATTAATTCAGCATGGCGAAAGCGTATATGTAAAATACGATGATTAAACGCGTGAGAATGTACTGATAGTATGTTGGTGAAAAAAAATTACTGTTGAAACGGATGAGAAGAAAAAAGTCGATGTATTTATACGATATTTTTGTCGGAGATGTGGCGTAGTTGGTTGAAGAGTAGGTATAATATGTACTTGTATTTTTTTTTTTTTTTTTTTTTTTTTTGCATAAAACGATTTGTCAAGAAGCATTTAAAACGAGTTTTATTTTCAATTTTTTTATTATTTAAAAATATATATATATATATGTAAATATAATCATTTTTTAATAAGCATTCTACTGCATCAAGTAACGTGGCGAGTAAAACGCCTACTCAGATTTAGATATACTTATTTACTTTCACTTCTCATTCGAAGCAAACAGCAGCCGGTGCGTTATTAATACATATTTATTTTCAAATGTTTTTTATTTATCGTCGATTCGTTTCTAGGTACAAACAAGCGAAGTAATGGCGACCGTTAGCGAAATGATGAAAAACGACCGTCGCGGGTACTCGGGATCGGAAGAGAGCGCGAGTTATTTTCGTATAATTTTTTTTTTCGGAGAAAGAAGAGAGTAGTCGCAACTCGCTCGTGTTATACATAGAGAAGCCAAAAGATGAAGAGATGCTGCTAGAAAGAAGACGATTATAGGAGAGAAAATCATTACGAAGAAATTTAAATTTAAAAAGAAATGTTTATTCGCATATAATAACAAAAAAGGAAGAAAAATCAAAGAATGATTTTTTTCAAGAACGTAAAAGATAATATAAAATTGTTCATAATATTTTTTTTTTCAGCACAAGATATTATACAAAAATTTATAATTTACTTAAATATACAAAGGGGAAAAAAAAGGCAAGGCACGTAGAAATAAATATACAAATAATTACGAAAATATGTACATTGAAAAAAAAAATTAATAATATTTAAAAAAAGGTATTCGTCATTGGGTGTGGAAAAACGAAGAGAACGCGTCGACGCCGAAGAATTCGCGAATGGGAAACACGAGGGTCGGTGCTCACCCT
>CM019756.1:6001909-6101909 GCA_009761765.1 Phenacoccus solenopsis
TCAGTATTTTAGACGGATTACCCAGAGTATATATAGGGATCGCGACGCGTTATTTTTCGAGGTCTGCGAGGTTAAACCATCAAATATTACGCAAAGTACGTTGTACCCAACAAAAACCGAGCTCCCGCGCTCGTCGATCGACCGATCGCCACATCTTCAAGACACGCCCGTGTCTCGCCGCCAGTCGGCCCTCTCCTCAAATCAACCCCAATGGCTAAACCTCCATGTACGACCTTTTGGCCAAAATTCAACGTAAAATTTGTTCCTTTTGATCTTATGTTTTATCGAGAGTCGTTTTTTCAACGTTCATACTTCTTTCTCAACAAAAGGTAACCTCGAGATTGCAAATGTAAAAATATAATATCAGAGTACCTATTCCAATATCTCACAATTCTTTCGATGATGTATTTCGAAAATCTTTATTAATTCATAATGAAGTTAAATCGAAGAATTAAAATGAAAAAAAATAATTTCTAAAACTCAATCACAATTATTACTTGAATTTATGAGAGCTACTCGTATATAGGTAACCTAAGCTTAGCAAATTGAGAAAATGATAAGAGCTTAGTATTACTACAGAACCTATCATTATGAAATTCAAATATAACAATAACCAGATAAAATTTTTTCCATAGCAGTAAAAGCAAGGGGAAAAAAGGTAGTAATAAGATATCAAATGCTAATCTATTAAGCATTTCCGTAATTAAATAACCAATGAAAAAAAGTTGAGTAACAAGTTTGGCATTCATAAATATTAGTTTTTTGCAACTCGACAGTTTATTTGGTAAACAACGTCGTTAATTTCTTTCCCAAATTTATTCCTACGCCTCGTTATCGATTTTCGGTAAGCACGAGAACTTAATTTTAATACCGTCATAAATGGGAGAAATTTGTTCCATTCAAGGAATACGCCGATAGCAACTTACGATAAACATATGCATGTAGTTTTGCCTAAGGTAATATTTGAAAGGATAGGTAAGGGAAATCATTGAAAAATTTTATTCTTTGAAACTAAATTTTATATCATTTCCATCGTCATTTCAAGTGGCAGTACACGGTACGTATAAAAAAAGAGTAAATTTAAAAAAATTAAATTAATAAAAAATAAGGACCATATCGTAAATTTGATAGACACCGTGTTAAAAATTAAAGCGATATGATTTGTTTAACAGTGATAAATTTGGTAAAAAAATAAGACATGATGATAAAGATATTATCATAAATAACATAATTTAGATCTCTAAGTCAGTTTTCAATGAGGGGGGGGGGGAGGGGAAAGCTTCAAGAATAATCTTCAAGTATTAATTTTGAATTCCATATCAACTAACACAAATTACAATCCTTGATACTTTTTTGCAAATTTGAACTTGAATTCTACAAAGTAACACATATTTTTATAAAATGAGTGACTATATTTATAGTAATAAATTTTCATTCAATAAACATATGGAGTGGCGAAATGCAATGAATGGAGAACAGAAAAATTTTTATTAAAAAAAAGTAAAATTTGAATAGGTAGGTTAAAAAAAAATTCTATTAACGTATGTTTCTATTAGTCTCCCATCCCCCCACTCTGTTCTATAGTTTAGTTGGATGCAACATAGATAGCTCCAAAGACCAAAAAAATTAATTTATTCAAAGATTTCTTCATGAAATTTTGTTATGCAATATTACTAAAAAAAAATTAGTAACAGTTGAATGAATGGTGGGGGGAAATTATGAAAAAAATTATAAAAAAATTTGTAATTTTTTCATATTTTTTGTAGATAACTTTGAAAAAAGGCTCTGCTTATGGTAACGTTTGAAAATGTTTTATAGACCCTTTTATCCCCCACGAGGAAATGCACTTACGCAAAATTATTTTTGTTACTGATTTCTTAAGAATTTTTTTCTGAAAGTTTTATTTCCTGATAGGAGTTCTCTGGGTATATGGTGAGAGTGCCAAACTCATTGATGACAAATATTTTAAACATGAGTTAATAATGATTGATTGATGAAAAATATTTTAAACATGGGTTAATAATCATTTTTGATGTTATTTGGAAAAAAAAATAAATAAATTTTTCCATCATTTTTTCCTTTTTAGCCTCTTTCGCAGCTTTTTTTTATTTTATTTTATTTATTTATTTTTTTATTTATTTATTAATACTCTATTACACACACCATATTTCAGATCCAATTCGGCATTCTTACTTAGTTTAGTTTTCAAAATAAAATTGTCCAAAAAAAAAAAAATTTAATTCTACACTATATTTAGAAAAAAATAAAAATAAAAAAATAAATAAAAAACAAGAAACTGCAATGGCTGATTGAGGGGGAAGAGGGCGGGGGTCCGAGAATAAAATTCTTAAAACAAAGAATATTCTTTCAAGTTATCTGCAAAAAGAAAGAGTTAAAATTACTAATTTTTTCCATCGCTTAACACTATCATTTTCATCATTTCTCCCCATCCATTTTTTTTTTTTTATCAGTAATACTACATTGCATACTCTACATTTTAGCGCAATCATAATTTTGTTTACCTGACTAAGATGATGAAATAAAAATTGTTGAAAATTGTCATCAACCAGGTGAAGAAATATTTTTTCAATCCTTTCATCTCGGCTCCTTCAGCGATTGGAGTAGGCAAACTATCATACACAAGTGTCCCAAAAGTAACTCTATACATTACGCGGTTTAAATGAGCTTATACGCATATTGAGTTGGAACAATGTATGTAAAGTTTGAGTTTATTAATTGATTAAGCGAAGAAATAATGAAAACTGAAGGAATTTCATTACTCAAAACCTCCTCAAAAAGTTGTTCACACTCGGCGTCTCTCCAAATGGATTTGAAAAGCTGAAATTTGGTATATTGCTATCCGTATTTTACTTAATCATATGACATCAACATCGAACATTTTGTAGCATATGAGATCCCTCCAACATTCCTCAAAATTTGAGTAAACTCCATTTTGAGCTGAATCATAACTGTGAAGAACAAAAACCGCTTCTAAATCTTCACAGGAACCCTCTAGCTCAGGGAAAAGATATAATATTGAAAAAAATTGGGCATTCGCTACGATTTCAAATAGTTTGAAACGCAAAGGTAGCTATGAAGACTCTCCTTTTCCTTCAAATGCTCCTTCCCAAAACAGATAGGCTGTAACTGTTACTGTTCTTATCGAAAAACTCGGCTAAAAATGAATAAATATTAGAAATCATAATCATAAATAATAATAATAGCAACCATTTCAACAACCCTAAAGGTCCGTCCACACATAGGATGATAAGCCTAGGCTAATCAGCTTTGGATGATCATCTGTCGACGTCCACACTTATTCAGCTTTTTGTCATCGACAGAAGGAATCGGTACATTACATTACAGGAAAATATGTGAGGAAAAAGTTAAATACTACATTTTTACGTGTTTTTGCATGTTATTCTCCAAATAGAGTCAGTCATTATGAGGGATACGCGACAAGTACAATCGGTGGTGGTGAAAAGTAGGGTAGCATGAATAATTTCTACCCTACCTTCACCCCCCAATGGTGAAAATGATGAAAAAATTTTCATTTTATAATAAAAAAAAATTTTAAAAATATGTAATAAAATTATTAGGAATTAATTTTGTAATAAAAATAAATTCAGTTTTTAAATAATTCTTCAATATCCGAAATTAATATTTTATATGAAAAAATTAAGTAAAAATAATTAAAATTATTGTAGTGCTTTTAGGTGTCAAGTTTATGAAAAAAAAAATTTGTTACTAATAAATTAATAATACTTACTGAAAAATGAAAAAATATATATACATTAATGATGATTTTATTTTATGTTAAATTTTTTGGTAAATAAAATATATTAGGGTTCACACATTGCTACTCGCAGAAACAACTAAAAAAAATATATAAATAAAAATTAGCATAATCTTTAGTTAATTTTGCGTTGTAAATAATTGTTTTAATTTCAGAAAAATGGTCAGATGACCAAAAAAAGTAACTTTCTGATATTAAAATTATTTTCATTCCATTGAACAATAAATTGTATGTGAAATGGCGAAAAATTATATTTGGATGAGCGAACGCGGATGATGCAGTCGCGTCCACACTATTCATCATCCTTTGAACAGACCGACATCAAGTCGATCGAGGATGACAGCAGGGACGTACCGAAAGGGGGGAAGGGGGAGCTTCCCCCCTTGGCTTTTGGAAAGTTGGTAAATTTGGAGTTTTAGCGTAAAGTTGGTAAAATATCTTATTTTTGTGGAGAAAAAAAAAAAAAAAAAGTCAACAGTTGGTAAATTTCATGGTATTAGTTGGCAATTTTTGATTTTCTCCCCCCCTGAAGAAGGTCCTCGGTACACCCCTGCATGACAGGCTGATCAGCTTCGTTCAGCTCAACGAGGCTGATCATCCAAACGTCCACACTACATTCATCCCAGGCTGATCATCCAGGCTGAACGAAGCTGATCATCCTCGTGTGGACGCACCTTAAGCTCCCGCTTCCTTAATTTATTTATTTATAAATGTTCAACATAATATTTCGAAATTAAATAAGTTCATTTCGTCGAAAGATAATAAGTATATTCATCGATGAATAACGTTCTTTTCAGTTTAAAACTGTACAGACGTTTTTCAAACGAGCCGAAGAATGCAAAAAACAATTACTGTATTGGAACAAGCACTGGAAAGAACTGAGCACCACTACAGACCAATATGGATTCCAATATAAACCCGAACCGACGAAAAGACCTAAGGCTTATTCGGCAAAAAAGTAAGAATGTCAAGTTCTCCAATATAGACATGGAAAAGTAAATGTATTTCGTAACTACAATTTTCTTTTACCACGCCATTATATTTCAGGAAACCAAAACATGGATCGACTGAAGCCAGCCTCGTAACCGAAAAGGTACTAAAACTTATATGGCTCCGGGTCAAAACGACTCTACAATTTAATCTTATTTTCGCAGCTCATCGAGCCAACCGACACCGGAATCCCTTTCCTCAAGCAAATACCAACCAGTCACGAAATTCGAACACTTTTGCAAAAAATCCTGGACGACTTAAAAACCCTTCCTGAGCTGGACGACAGTTCACAATCGCAAGTCCATGAATCTGCATCTACCAATGCCATACGCAACCTATACCTCAAATGCCTACCGGAGTAGAATCTGGAATAGTGTATGATTAACACAGCGCTTATTTTCTTCTTGGCGAGGTTTTCTCGTCGTAATAAGATAATAAGATTTTATTTATTGTTTCAACGTCACGACGACGGTGTTTTTTGGTCGTAGCACAGATAAAACGAATTTATTGCTTTAACCGCTTATAAAATATGATTTATAGGTGTCGTAAATTCTGACATTGTTCTTCTGCTAATAATCATTCGACTAGGTTTCCAATACATACGAAATAAGTAAGACGCTGTAATGTATATTTACAATATTTATAATTTTTTTCATTTCTTTACCGTGCCCTGAATTGTTGTAAATACGTACTGAGCATTTTTAATTGAAAAATTTTATTATAATTTGTTTTATCGTTTTATTATACCGTGCGTCATACGTTGTCGTCAGCCACGAAGTATTTTTGTCTAATTCGTTAGCAAAAAGTATGACTGAGATTAATTAAAATCCTGCTATTCGACATATAAATTATACACATATTTAAAACGTTTTCATCGAAATTTACTATCGTAGACCATACCAATTAATAAAACTTAGCAGCTGTATTTTAAAAATCCTAAAGCAAACACTTGCGCAGCTTATATCGCTCGATTTGTCCGGCCAAAATTACCATAATAAAGCTCGCCACCGTCACGTATGGTAAACAACGCGATAAATTACCAACGTCGAGAATTTCGTTGGCGAAAATTTTCAAATTAGGCGTTCGAAAAAAGAGAAATACGTTCACCTAAGCAACCTATGTACATTACCAGAGCGTCCGTTTCGATCGAGCGTCGACGAAAGTTTATGATTATGAATGAGCAACGATACATATGATTGGAGGTTTCGAGTATTTGTTTTTTTTCGAAGGTTAAAGCGAGTTTTTCCCCCGGTCTTGTACGCGCCGAGTTCGACTACGTATCGTAATTAACATACAACGGTTTTCGTATTTGAACCGACTCATTACGCGTACTCGGGCGACCGCATATCGCGCGCGCGGTTTCATTAAAACGTGTGTAACCGGCTTCAAAAGACGCGATTATAATTTACGTACGACGGGCTGCGTGAATTTTCCACCATGACCGAAGGCAGTAAAGAGGGTAAGTCTATGTCTATACCGATTAACCTGTCACTCTACAAGGCTTCGTGAGTTTTCCTTTCATATCCATTTACGTCATAGTTTAGACCTGTTACGAAAAAGATAGTTCGATCAATTTCGAGTTTGACTCAATTTAATATATTCATATCCAAAAGAGTTAGATTTTCTAAAACCTTGATCGAGTTAGATACAAAGTAATCACTAATCGATCATTTGATCAATTAGGATTCAACTCCTACTTCTGATCAAATCAGAAATATTTTTATCAAAACATTTTTTATAATACTCTAATAGAAAAAAATTTTGGTCATACTTCATCCAACTGGATTAAAATTTTGACCAAATTAAAGATAAAAAATTTGAATTCGACGATCTCAAATTGAATCTGATATTGATTCAGTTATTAAAAATCGTATACAACTTGATGGCACCAGGATGCACTTTTCTTCTCAAATGTAATAAAATTTTGCATGGTCAAAATTTGATACACTCAGATCGATAATTTTTTATTGGGATATCAAATGATTCGATTAAATTGTAATTATACGTATGTATTTCGATCAAATTGGGAATATTTTTAACAAAACATTTTTTGAATTACGTATAGTGATCCATTTAGATATAAACTAATCAAATCTTTGGACCAAATTGAATCTGGTAATTAATTTTTTTTTTTCATTAAAAAAGACATTACTGTCGAAAGATGGTTCTGAATAATGCATTGACAGTGTTAGATTCACGCATAGGCTGCAGGCTGAGAAATTTGAAGTTTTGAAAAAAATCAATTTTTTGCTTATTTAAACATTCTTCAATATTTGGATTTTTTTTAGCCGAGTTTTTAACAAAAAAAGGACAGCTATTACAGCCTACCTGATTTGGGCAGGGAAGGTCGGCGGAGGGTGGGATCTTCAAATCTTTGTTTTTCAGACCATTTGTAATCATCTGGCAAATGTTCAACTTTTTTTTAATGCCTTTATATCTTTTCCATTCATTTTTTTAATTACTTTACTTTTTCCATTTATGTGGAAAATACTGCTACTATGATACATAAAAACCTAAATATCTAAATATTTACACTAGTATTTCCATTTTTGTATTTTTTTCCAATTAATTTGAACCGATTCTCATCAATTTTTAGATATATATTTATAATTTTTTGATTTATAAAATTTTGTCAATTATTTTTTCTACATATTAAATTCTATACAGATTTTTCATTATGAAAACATTAATGAAGATTTTTTTTTCAAAATTCAGTATGATTTATATAAGCCATAGATTTTTTTTTATTTGTAGTTTCACGTAATATATACTCCGCAAATCAAAGTAAACATCAGAAGAGTGAACACTAGGGTGGGTCGATTTTCACTTTTTTTGGAAAATTAAGAATGTAAAAAAAATTTCAGCCCTCTTGGTCAATATTTACCCCTCCCATAATTGAGTCAAAGTTTGTAAATAAGCAAATTTTTTCAAAAAATTTCAAAAAATTTTGTTAGACTTATTTAAATTTTTTTTTGCGTTTAAACATCATGTTTTGCCTTCCCAACTTCGAAAAAAAATTAAAATGCCAATTTTTCCTCCATCCAGGGGTTCCAAAAATACCTAAAATATGTGCTAAAATACCTTATTTTACCTGTTTTTCCATTTTATTTAATATCATTTATTAGCTCTTAATAATTAATTGATATTGTGTAAAAGATAGTAGCTGAGTACAATTATGTGGTATTCCTCAGTATTTAAGCTCAGCTAATAAATGATATTAAATAAAATGGAAAAACAGGTAAAATAAGGTATTTTAGCACATATTTTAGGTATTTTTGGAACCCCTGGATGGAGGAAAAATTGGCATTTTAATTTTTTTTCGAAGTTGGGAAGGCAAAACATGATGTTTAAACGCAAAAAAAAAAATTTAAATAAGTCTAACAAAATTTTTTGAAATTTTTTGAAAAAATTTGCTTATTTACAAACTTTGACTCAATTATGGGAGGGGTAAATATTGACCAAGAGGGCTGAAATTTTTTTTACATTCTATTGGGATCATTTTGCAACCATTGAACTAGGTACATTCTTAATTTTCCAAAAAAAGTGAAAATCGACCCACCCTAGTGAACACTGAACAGCCATGCCATATTACTAAGCTGAATTTTTATCTCGTTTCAAAATACGAGTCTACTTTCTGTGTACTATTTTTGGGCTTTAGGTTATACTAGAGTCATCTACATTCTCTACCAAGCCCTTCTTTAGCAGACCGAAAGATATCTAGAGCATAGGTTCGACCTTTGACCATATACTAGATGGACTGAGCTAGCAACAAGCAAATGCCAACCCAAAAACGGTGATACATTACACAGATTTTCTCAGAACACTCGTGACTAAATTCAAAATGCGCATGCGCAAATTTATTTCCCGCTAATAGTGCGGCAAGGGGATATCGATAGTTCTGCTTAAAATCAGAATAACATGAATGTGATAACGGACTTCAGGCATGCGCAACATATGAAGTCGCAACGAGTGTTCCGACTCGGATGCATGTAATGTTTCACCGCAGTTTTCCTACACGTAACTCGGTCCATCTAGTATATAGTCAAAGGGTTCGACAATACCCCCCCCCCCATAAAAAGAATCATAGCTGTGCGGTTCAATCGAATCATGAACGGTTCGTTTGTCATTCTCTAGCACTTTGTTCAAATAAATGAATCAGGTAGGTCAATTTTTTTTTTCAAAATAATTTTGAAAAAGACCCTTGTTCCACTAACCCCTTTAAATCTGACCTTAAACTGATGAATATATCGGTACATTTTTTTTTTTTTGATAAAAATTATTTATTTTTAGACAAAAAATGTTTTCAATAGGTAAATTAAAAAAATATATGTTTAACATTTTACGTAGAGAGTGAGAATAAATCAGGCCCGTGCCTCTGGCCACAGCTGCAGGATATGGCACGGTAAAAAAGAATAGGTAACAGGTAACAGGTAAAAAAAAAGTATTGGTTTAGATATTTTTACAAATTTTTCCAATTTTTAAATTCTAGTATTTTATAATTTTTCCTATTTTTAAAATTGGACCACACTTCGTCTGGTAAATGATAATCATTTTTTTTTCTGATTACGTGAAAAGTTAATTCTAAGAATTATTATTAAAACAATGATAATAAAATATAATGCATGAATAAAATAATCATTTGGTAGAAGAAATGAATTTTTTCAAGGAGGTTAATAATGTACGTCATATTTTCGTTGAAATGAATTTTTCCAATTATTCGTGATAAGGAGCATTTACACTGCAGTTTTATCATATATATTTTTCATTTCTTCGAAAAATATTTTCTGTAAAAAAAAAAAGTTTTCCATTTATCTAACGAGCATTTGTTTAGGCATGCACTTTCTGCCTTGTGCCTGAAACTACACGAGAGCAATGTCATAAATTCGATGACCTAATAAATTTTAATTACTCGTGGTATCTTCTTTATCAAAATTTTTGTTAATAATTTAACAACTTGACGAATTAAAAAAAAAATCCTCAAAGCAATTAAAGCTAGCTGAATAAAATTCGAAACAAGCGTATTTCTTACAACGCGAAAAATGGTAATTACCAAAATCAACGCATTCCTTGATACCTACACAAAAAACAGATAAATTAGCGTATTATGTTTCGACATAACCTTTCGAGTTTCAACCAAACGTACGATAAAACGGTACGACAATTATTGCGAGATTAAATAAAACTATTTTCGTTACGGGTCATCGCCACACAATCATTCATCAGCGATACAGATATGAAGAATCACAACTTAAGAGTCCACTAGGTTATCATTCGAGGTATTATTTTTCGTACATAAATCTCTTTACGCCGTTTCATTACGAAAAACCAACCAGTCTATTTTCGTCATTTCAAGCTCCTAAATACGATAACTTCACGAATAATTCTTACTCAAATGAAAACTGTTTTCGAATAAAAATCAACCGTGAACTGGTTAATCTCGTCTACGTACGAGAAAACACGACATGATCTCATTTCCTCGCACATTACTCGAAAACCAGCGCTTCGTATTACGCAACGGTAATGTATTCTCTTCCATTCCGGCGTTGTTTTAAATTTCAAATTAACCTCTTTTAAAGCGACCGCTCGCAATGAAAAATTCTCATTTAATTTAAAATTACGAAAATACACCGGAGACTTCAATTCGAAAAAATTTAATTAACCATGTGAGGAACTGGTTTGCTACTGTAAAAGTTTCGGATTTAATTCGGTAGCGTGTATTTGACGCTTCAAATGAGCTATAAAACGGTGACTTATATAATCGAGCGAGCAACAGTATATCACCAATATTGCTCCCATTTTACAGGTCATCGATAACATTGATTAATGGAGAATGGAGTCAAAAGTGCTTTAAGAATAACCGAGTCTGGACATAAGTGTCAATATTTATTAAAAATTGCGAATAAAACTATTTACAGCATTACCTCAGAGTATGACTAAGCATACTATAAAAACTCATCTCCCACAACGCAGTGTTACTCCTGGGTCATTCCACGTCAATTCATTCGATTCATCTCATCTCATGCCTTTAGTTTCCGTTCTTTTTTATTTTACTATATAATTAGTTTTGTCCCATACGCGAGACCACCACAGTCACTTCACTCTCAGACCCTTCCTTCATTTCTGACATTCTTCAATGTCCATAAAACAACTTGCCGACTACTTTTAGGACAGGATGCAGGTTGTATGTATATCTTCTGAAACCCAACTTCTACCTGCGTCATCCCATCCACTCCTGGCCACCAGAGTAGGTGGGGACGGTCAACAGTTGGTTCGGTGCTGATTATGACATTCAGTCGAAGTGAACAACGACTATGCAGCTACTGAATCCGCCGCCCAGCCAGTGGAGGTCAGTGCTGCCATTTTAGTTTGGTAAAAAAGCACCAGCATAGAAAGTAAAAAACGTAAGCAGCCATGCCGCATTACTGGAGCTGAGTTTTTAACTGGGGCTTGTTTTGATTTAGTAGTAACCTTGCTTAACCGTTCATCACTACAGGCCACACCCAATACTAAGTCTGAAAACCCCTACCCTATCCTTTCCAAAAACACTTAAGAAGTTCAATTTGGCACAAATGTAGTATTTCTTGCCATGAAATAATCATGCAAACACATATTTCTCAAATTATAACTATTTGAGGGTCCTCAAATTATCTTCAAATTTTGTAAATCCGCCATTTTGGATCCATTTTGACTCAAATTTAAGTGGTTATATTCTGGTCACAAACTAATCCTACACACAAAGTTTGACCATTCTAGGCCGATTTGGTGATGAGATATGGAAGATTCATGAAATTTCCTGCAGCAATTTCCCCTCCAAAAGCCGTTTTTTGCTCTAACTCCCCTCCAAAATCACTGAGGAAGCTAAAATCAAAATACGTTTGTCACTTGGGCTCATTTTATCATATGACACAGCAATAAAAAATTTTCGACCCCTCCTGTACCCCCACCACTATTTTAGGTTGGTAACCCCGCCTTCCCCCTCCAACATCATGTATGGAAGTGAATTCGGGATATAGTATACAACTTATCCCCAATAACCATATGAATTCATATTAATTACATTTTTACCAACTTGAGGCTCCTCAAGCTCTACTCAAAATTTTGATAATCCGCCATTTTGAATCCATTTTGATCCAAATTCAAGAGGTCATATTGTGGTCACCAACTAACCTCACACACAAAATTTGACCTCTTTAACTTGATTTGGTGGGGAGATATGGAAGATTCAAGAAATTTCATGACTCAAAACTTCCTCAAAAAGCCGTTTTTTAATCTTACTCCTCTCAATATGCACTCAAGAAGCTGAAATTTGGATATGTTAGTATCCGTGACTCACTCTTTCATATGAAATCAAAAACGAAAAATTTGAGCTATTTGCCCCTTCTCCTGCCTTCCCTCAAAATTTGAATGATCCGCCATTTTGAAATTTTTCGAAAAAACAAAAAAAGTACTTCTGCTCATTTTCAAGAAGAGTCCCTCACCAAATTTTGAGCGAATTTTATGAATACTCGCCGGCGCTACGCGTGGGGAAAAAAAATATATATATGCCAAAAAGTTGGACATTTGCCAGATGATTACAAATAGTCTGAAACGCAAAGATTTGAAGACCCCCACCCTCCCCCGACCTTCCCTTCCCCCTCTTTCTCCCCTCCGACATCATGTATGGAGGTGAATTGGGGATACAGTATACTTCTTATCCCAAATAGTCATATGAGTTCATATTAATTACAGTTTTACTAACTTAAGGCTCTTCAAGCTCCACTCAAATTTTGATAATCCGCCATTTTGGATTCATTTTGATACAATTTTAAGAGGGCATATTCTGACCTTTCTAAGTTGATTTGGTGAGAAGATATGGAAGATTCAAGAAATTTCATGACTCAAAACTTTTTCAATCGCAATTTTTCGCTCTAACCTTCCTCCAGATGCAGTTGGAAAGCTATAATTTTGGTACATTAGTGTTCGTGAGTCACTCTTCCATATGAGATTGAAATCGCAAAATTTGAGCTCTTTGCCCCTTTACCAGCTGAATGATCCGCCATTTTGAATTTTATCGAAAAAATGAAAAAGACATTTTTTTGGATTTTCAAGAAGAGTCTCTCATCAAGTTTTGAGTGAATTTTATGAATACCCACCGGCGGTACGCCCAGTGGGAAAAAACATAATATACCAGAAAGTTGGATATTCGCCATATGATTACAAATGGTCTGAAACGCAAAGATCTGAAAACCCCACCCTGCCTCGACCCTTTCTACCCAAATCAGAGAGGTTGTAATAGCCATTATTATGTTGAAAATTCATCTAAAAACGCAGACTTGAATATCACAATAAATTCTACACGCTTAATTCTTGACGGTACGATGGCCGGTGAAATGCGAGTGATTAGTGATAAGTTGTTTGCTTGCCTACGTCATGGTGGAATTTATTTACATAACAATTAGCCTACGCATTTTTCTTGACCTCACAATATCACATCCATTAACAAATTAACGGTGTTATAGGCCGATGATATCGAATGCGTGAATTGATAAATTATCGATTATTATAACCGACGTTTCGAAAACACAAGTGCTTGAGAATGGGGACGAATGGCCTGAAATTGCCCGCTAGGGTCATGTCTTCACGTGCTTCTCTACGTTCGAATATTGTTTACGACACCAAAAGCGGAGTTTATTTTATATTAACACAGGCACTTCGATAGGGTAATTTTGGGGGTTGCGGTTACCGTAATTCATTTGATTTAACGGGCTTTGTAAGTTTTAAATTGTTAATTAAAGACGAAAATGCTTTTTCGAGTTTCACTAAATGTTTAATCGGTATACGCGATTAAAGCTGGGATAAAATGAATGTTTATTAGAAAGAGCGAAAGGTAGTGGCGTTTTTTGTTATATCCCTACTTTGACGGTCAATTATTTAAGTTCTCGTTATTTTTACGGCGCCATATCGTCGAGAATACTACAACGAGGTTGATAATGGGAAACGAAATTATGCTCGGGTTGTTCTAGCTCTAATGTCAGCATAGGTGTACGTACTCGAGTGTTTCAATATTTTCTCTCTTGAATATGCTGAAAGGACGTCGAGGGTTATCATTTTCTGGAACTTCGCCACGCAGCTCTGAAACAAACACAATTTCCAATTTCCACAAGTACCTAAGAAATTAATAATCCACGTATAGTGCTTATCGGTGGTTTTTAATACCTTTATTTCGGCACGTACGAATCGCTTATTATGGTGGCTAATCCATATCATTTTGAAATGACCAACGTTACTTGCGTATCGTTAATTAACGTCGTTTAAGTACTCCTATAACAAAAAAATTAAAGCTATAATTTACCGGTTAATGTTAGTTTTAGATAGGTTTCGCTAATCGATAGTAAATTTCAACATCGTAATTCCTACTACCAAAAGCAACGTGTAAGAACATTCATTAACGTATCTAAGACCTATATCCTTATTGAAGGAATTCAGAATCTTAATTAAGATTGTCGTGTTTCGTTAACAATTCAAACAAATAAAAATATATCAAGTACGTATCATTCATCATACGTTTCCTTCAAATGACTCGCAACTAGCTAATTTAATGAATGAACTATTAGTGACTTTGATGTTTCCAATTTCCGACCAATTTTATCATATTTACGAAATTCGTATCTATATTAACGCACTAGCGCAATGATGAAAGCTTCACAGATCGTTGAAATTTCAAGATTGCTTCAATTATGGTGTTAGTTTCCAAGGCCACCGTGAAATTAACGCCGACTAAGCTGCGCTAAATACAAACACTCCATTTTCGTCAGATTCTGTTTCATCATCGATTTCTGAAAATTATTCAAGATAAGATTTTACATTTTTTCAAAATGAATTTAACACTTTCAAGATACAGATATTTGGTTATGAAATATCATCCTCCCTTTCATTACAGAGAATTGATAAGTTACAGCAGTATATGGTACATGTCACACTCGACAATTGAGAAAAACGCCCGAATACCGAATAAAATAAATCCTCGATTCATCTATAAATACTCGATTCGTCTATCACCTCTATTGTTTATGAAGAAGTTATAAACGATCACTCATCACTTTATCGGTGACTGGTTGTTTGCGATGCTTTAGAATAACCTTTCATTAAAACACATCGATAGGTGTATTCAACGCATAGGTACTTGACTATCACCTTTTATTTTACCATGTGCGCCGACACACATAAAATTTCGCACTTCGTATCAAACACTTGCTAAAAGATCATTGCAGAACAGATATACAAGTATATGACTACACTCAGTTATAAACGATTACAAGCTCATCGGCAAGCAATAGGCCTAATAAAATATAAATAATGAAATACCCACCGGCTCAGTCACTTTGATTCTGATTATAGTACACTCGAAGTCTATAGTGTTCGAGCTACTGAACGCTAGACAACGAATAAAGAATGATGATTTGAAACAATGAACTCTGGTCACCTAACAGACAATCAGACACGGAATATTTAAATCACAAATAATTAATATTATTCGAAAATCTCACCATTACTATAAAATAACATCAAAAATAGGATGAAAGGAAATAATATATTTAATAATTATGCATAAAGCATAATGCATTTTGCATTTTCATCATTTCATGTTCAAGAGAATCCATTTTCTGAGCCTGATTACCACATTATACGAGTTAGCAAATTGTGATTGGTTAATACGCTTGAAATAACGCATGAAGACCAATCACAAGTTAGATTACAATATCAGTGTAGCCACGTGATGTTTAAAATAAGTGTTGAAAAATTTCTAATAAAGATGAATATTATTTTTTTTCTAAAAGATTTTTATCTTTAATTTTTTTCAGTTGCGTTATTATACTATCGCAAAAATTTACTTTTTTCTTTCAGGTTTTACTCTCGATCACCAATCATCGACAGAATCAAAAATAATGAAAACTGTGAAAAGTATAATAGGGTTAAAACTGAGTGATTTTTTGCTTTTTGCTTACATCTCTTCTTGCTTTTCCTGGTATTAGAAAGACTACATTTATTTAGAAATGTAGAATGTCACGAATGTGAGATAGATTCTTTCAGCTAAATGTGCTTTATAATGAAAACACCATATGCTATATGTAAGTCGAAAACTGGTGCGGTATCTTATTTTTTGTGAGCAAATCTTCGAAAAGTAGGAGCTAGTAAACACCACATATGGAGAATATTATTACTCTTTAATTTAGCTTCAAAGTTTGTCAAATGAGGAAATAAGTGTAAACGAATTTGAGGTATTTGAAAATTTTCCAAAAATTAGTTTTTACACAAGTTTTTTTTTTCGTTCAAAGGGTGAAATTTGTCGCAATTTTTTTTTTTTTAATTTGCTGCCATTTCAAACATGAAATTTGGAAGGTCAATTACTTTTTGAAATTTTCCGTAAAATGGTAAATCATATTTCAGGTAATGCTTAAAATTAAAAATATCAAAATTAAATTTATTCCAAGTCTAAATGCATGATGTGAAGTTGATTCCAAAAAATATTATGCTAAATTTTATTTTCGAATAGTTTTTGAAATGGGTATAAGAATATTACAAAACACGTTTAAGATTTGAATGGGGAAAAATTTACACATCTATACATTTTTTGGAAGCTTAGGTTTTGCACAACAAAATGAATCCCTAGATGAAGAACAAAATTAAAATTGCTTAACAATCAATTTTGGTTATTTGAAAAAATTTATTAATTTATTATTAAAAAACTTTTACGAAGATAAAAGTGAGCATCCAAGATTCTCAATATATTTGAAATTATACTCCATCATATGATAGGTACCTACTTTCTTACTTACCTTCTATTTCAACTTCGCCGTTTATGCTTTATCGGATTCACTTCACATGTAGTTCATTCATCTCGATTACACTACAAAGGCGGTACAGATATCTCTAAGTGTAGAAATAACAAATAAAATACAAATCAAGTTGTTCATTTGACTGGGTAAATAAAATAGCAAATATAGTTGCTTTTCACCTACTTTGAGCACCTAAGCTTGAGATAATGCAAAATTTGAATTTCTGATTTGATGTGTGCTTCGGATTAGTTTGATAGTTGATCTATGTGACCTCAGTAGGTACCATACTGATGAATAAATACCTACATCAAAGAGTTCATTAAAATAAAAATGGAAGTAGCTAAAAGTGAAAAAGAAAGTGATGGTAACTCTCATTCAACTAAAATTAATTTTTCTTTTGGAATATTCAAAATTAAGGATAACTTTACATCACTTTACCAACAACTTTTCGCAGGTATTTTTTGGTACCTACTGTTACAATTTCTTTTCATGTTTGCTGTTTTTCGTTTGTTATTTGGTGTGTTTAAAATTCACTACAAATGAGTTTTATAATCGATATAATTAATATTCCAGATTTTATCAGAACCGCATTCAACCTGGATGACTTCCAGGGATTGGGAAGACGTAAAATATGGAGACTGATAAATCTATTTTTATCTGAATTTTTCGCGACAGCTGTAACCGTATATTTAGGATGTGCAACAGTACAAGCATCTTTATTTGGAAAAGAACAGGATCACCTGACAGTAGCAACAGCGTTTTCATTCGCCGTCGGTACTTCAGTTATGGTAAGTACGGAAATTTGCATTTCTAAATACCACTAATAAGCTCTTATATGCTTATAATTGTATTACCATAAAGTAACGATAATGATAAACGCTGAATGAACACATAGATACCTATTTAATTACCTACAAACACTTTCAGCTATTCGGACACATCAGTGGATCTCATATTAATCCTTGTCTATCTTTGACTTCCGTTATACTTGGTGATATGTCATTTTGCTTGTTTTTATTCTATTCGGTAGCTCAGTGTCTAGGCTCGACATTCGGATACTCATTGACGAGGGTAAATAATATTAAAGTTGTACGTTACATCTATGGCGACGGTTGCTTCATAATTTCTTTCTTCAGAATATATTTCCTTCGAAAGTAGAATATAATTCGACGCTGAACACTTATGACAACAAATTTTACGGTAATCGATGCTGTACTGCGCCAGATCTTGTGAAGTTCACCGAAATGCAAGCTTTGTTGGCTGAGATTTGCGGTACCGGAGTACTCATATGGGCCGTATGTGCTGCTTGGGATAAACGTAATAAAGACAAACACGACTCAATTCCTGTCAAATTTGCCGTCGTTCTTCTCGCCATCGCAATTCCAACGGTAAACGAATATCAAAAATGCATTGTGCTCTTGTTTAATCTATGTACTTAGTGAAAAACGAACTTGAACATTATTTTACAGGCGTTGTACAGCGGATGCAGCTTAAATCCAGCTAGAAGTTTCGGACCAGCGCTTTACAACGGTTTATGGGAATATCATTGGGTATTTATTCTTACTCGTACATTAATTTCTTTCGGTTACTTTTAAGGCCGAAACAAGGTGTCGGAACGCAGAAAAATTCCCGATGGGCTCTTAAAATTTGGACTCTATTCTATTTCGAATGAGTTATTTTGTAAGATAAATTCAATTCGGGAAGTTGAAAAGTGAATATTTTTATTGATCATATTTTATCTTCAAGATGACTTCGTATAGATTTTTCATCATAAAACGACTAATAAATTATCCATTTTTTTCATTTTTAAAAATTACCAAAAACGATACTTTTTGAAAAAAGAAATTAAATAGTACACATGGGTGAAAATCATCCACAATGCGCCTTTTTACGCAAAGTAGGCAATACGCAACTACGTTTAGGCTCAAACCCTACGGCCTAGAAAAGCGTTTCGCCTGAGGAACAAAAAATGTGGTGTACTTCCTACTTTTTTCATAAGTCATAGGTGGAGGGGGAAATATGCTGAAAATTTTGATAATTATTATTTTTTTTTTCAAATCAACATTTACATTTTATTTTTTAGTAATATTTTTGCAAAATGAAATTTTTTGATATATTTTAATAGATTTCATACCGTATACCAAATTTATCAATTCGAAAATTTTATTTTAAAAAGTTGATTTATTTTCAACATTTGGTAACACTGAATTTTTGTACTGTAATCATTAGAACACATGCATGATGTTTTTTGAATTTGGTTTTTAATTATTTTTCTCCTATAGAGTTATTACAGTAAGTGGTCTGGGTTCTGATTGGTCATATGTTACGCGCGTAATGACCAATCATAAGGCTAGAATGTGATAAAATGTAGGTAGTTTCATTTCTACCTTCCTAAATAATATCGTTCAGTTTTCAGTGAACTACTGAAATTCGTTTGTGATTTGAATCATCAGCTGATTTGTGTTTTTATTTTATGAGTTAGTCGAGGTAATTTACCACATTCTAACTTGCTGACTGGTTGTTACACGCGTGACGTATGACCAATTAGAACATAGACCAGTCATTATAAATACTCTATGATCAACACCTCTCATCTAAGTAAAAATTAAAAAAAAAAATTAATTTTAAATATGTGAGCTATCAGAGGGCTAAAATCGGTTCAGGTTTAAATTAAAAAATTAATAAATTGGTGATAATTTTTTTTTAGTCTTTGCATGACCAAATATGACTTCGAGTTTTTAAAAATGTTCAAAGTTGATCTCATTTTGGTAGCATAGCAATCGACAAATGCCTTGAAAAAAAAGTAAAAAAATTAATTCACAAATTTATCGAGAACATCAGGCTACAAAATAAGGGTATCTTGTTGTGTCGTATAAAGGCTTAAAAAATTCTGAACTTTTTTTTTCAAAATTAGGTGTGCTTGAATTTTTAAAACTTTTTTTTGGTTTTCAATTTTTTTTTTTAAGTATGAGAATTAAAAAAAATAATAAAATTGTGCATGATTTCAGCGCAAAATTTGAAATTCATGTACCTTCAAAAATTGAAAAAATCTTATGCCACCGACTTTCTCAAAATTTTGGCCATCATTTTTTTTTCAATGTTTGTAAGTGCCAATCTTAATGCCTAATTTATGGATTACGTGCATAGTGGGGCTTGATCTTAGTTCATCAAAACTGTACACCAAATTTTAACCTTACAGAGGCTTCCAATGTAACTTAAAACCAAACTCATACTAAATAGGTGACCAATACATTACCTAATTATTACTCATATTTAAAAATGTATCAAATTATATCATTTTTTCAAAAACAAAAATCAAAAAAGGCCTAGATCCTTTGTATTTCAATAAACTTTTTAACTTGAAACACTATACATAGGAACACCCTGCAAGTCAGATATTGTGTTCTTCCGAAATCTTAAAAAACTGAAATTAAGCTGGCATCATGCATGCGATGCCTAAATTACATAATAATTATTTACTTCTGTCCTCAAAAAATAAAATAAAATAAGTCAAGAGCCCCTAAATTTTGAAGAAATGGTCGTCAAAATCTTGATATGAAAAAATAAAACTCAAGGAAATAAAAAATTTCAAATTGCCTCCCAATCAAATTTTTTGAAATATTTTAATTCTTAATAAGTCCACGCCAATTTTAAATAATGAAATTTTCTCGAGTTTGAAGGCTGAAATTTTTTGCACATTTTTTTGGGGATATCCTGCCTCTTCTATGTACTAGGTGTCTTAACACGTTGAAAAAAATCAAAATTCAGCCCAACCTAACTTTCTGGCCAACTTTGAAGACTAAAAAGGATAAAATTGGAACATTTTGTGGGACCTGTATTTCTTTCATTTCTCGGTGTGACATCTAGGTGGTAATCCGGTCTTGATTACTTTGAATGCTTAATATAATAAATTTTATTTTCTTACAGATATACTGGTTGGGACCTATGATTGGCACCATAATAACTGCCACAATTTACCGCGTCATTTTCGACCCATCTCATATGGAAATCACTCCTCAATCGAGGAGAGATCCTGCAACTTTGACTCTTCAGAATAATGCTCATAAAGACGAAGACGCTTGAAAAGATTCGTATTCGTACGAATATCGCGATTTGTATTTATTGTGAAATTTGTAAATATATTTTTAATTGCAATAAAAAAAATCTCTTAACGTACACGAATTGTCATAGCGAGTGTATTTTTTCAGCTGCAAAAACATATTGTTGGCTCATATCATCGTCAACACCGCACTCACTTTATGTCATGCTACGAGATTCATCTGTTCGTTAAGGCTACGCGAATGAAAACATTTTCGCACAAAGAGCCAGATACTTGCGGCGAATAAATAAAATACGCAAATGCAGGTCTACGTTTATTTTTCGGTTTTATCATTTCAACCCTTTAATGGAATACCGCATTTCTTCATTACTTTTATAATTATATGTCACCCTTGATAATAGCGAGTAATAAAGTTATCTTTTTTACGGCCTGTTTTCACCGCGAATCCGGACCGCTATCTTAGTCCTAGCAGGTCGACGAGATTTTAGCCGGATATGGAAATAGAAAAACCAGCCAAACTTGTGCGCTTTATTCGATTGTACGTGTACGCGTATACCGTATAAACCAATTTTCTTATTTTCTCGTCCCTCGTTCTATACTCATCGTACATCTACCGGTACCATCGATAGTCAAGCTGATACGAAAGAAAATCGCATCAATGCCATGGATTCGCTGCGATATGATTAGGGGGAAAATTTTACTATGTTTGACAATTTCGTTCATTGTAAATGTCTAAGGGGTTGCTGCTTTTAGTGAAAATTGTATTTTATTTTAAAATACTAACTCGTTCCGAAGGCATGGATTTTCTACAAAAAGGTTACACTTATATAGCGAATTACTTCATGAGCTTTTCATTGGTATGCAGGTCTGTTCTTCGGTAGAGTTCTCGCCATAAATTGAAAATCGAATTATAAATCGACGAACAAATATACAATGGCAATAGAACTCCAATAAAATCATATGAATACCCAACTAAGAAAAGAGCAATGAAATAATTAGGTACATAGTTTAGATTCAAGTTACGTAAAATTAAACCATTCAAAAATAAAATATATACATAAATTCAGTAACAAAAACCAGAACTCAATTTTTTTTAAAAGCAATCTAATGTCACTTCAGGATGGAACTAATGGAGTACTACATACTGAAATACCTCCATCGATTCTCAATAATAAGCATATTAGATGTAGATACCTCTATCTGCACAAAATCAATGAAAAAAGAAAGTACATAGATGAATGAAGAAGGGAAAAAGTTAAGAATATCGATTTTTTCATCTACATAAGTGCAAACAAAAATGTCAGTATCTAATAGTACGTAATTATCATTACAATGCGAAAAACTGTCGTAGCCCCTTCAATCAGGGCAGGATCCAGCAGGCGAGTCACCGAGAAAATCTCGGTGGGCTGGGATGTATTTGGGCGCATAATGTAAAAATTAGGCCACTTTAATTTCTAAACTTCGATGAAAAAAATAAAAGAAATTCCATAAATCCATAATTTGAAAAATAGGAAAAAAAAATGGGCCGATTAATACGAAGTGGGCTGTTAAAAATTGGATTTCTCGGTAGGCCGCTAAATTATTCCATTTCTGGATACATTTCTGCCTTCGATGATCAAGATAGGCAAAATAATTTCATAATTTTTTTAGCAGCATGTAGGTGAGTAAATTAATTACATGAAAATTACATTAAGTAATCTAAAATGCTCAATTTTTTCCTTCAATTGCTGAGGTAGGCACAATATCACAACTTTCTTAACGAATCAACTTCTTCATATTAAGTACTGGTATCTGAGGAATCTTTGAGCACGATCCCTGTTCTCCACACCTCATCTAGCAAGGACTCAAAATTTCGTACTTTGGGGGTTCAAAAGTCAAAAGTGTCGCAACTTGAAGTTGGGAAAATCACGTGTTTTCAAAAAGCCTATTCGTAAAGCAATTTTATATAACATATTTTAGTCACCAAAATGATTTGCGAAAGTCACTTTTTAGCTCATAAAAGCCAGTCCAGGGACGTACCGAAAGGAGGGGAGGGGGGAGCTTCTCCCTCTTGGCTTTTGGAAAGTTGGTAAATTTGGAGTTTTAGCGTAAAGTTGGTAAACTTGACCACTTGCGCAGTATTATTACAGCTAACTTTAAATTTTTTGAAGACTAACAAGACTGTGACATCGTATTTATTTAACATCTTATTTTCGTGGAGCAAAAAAAAAAAAAAGGTCAAAAAGGTCAACAGTTGGTAAAATTTCATGGTATAAGTTGGCAATTTTTAGTTTTCTCCCCCCCCCCCCGAAGAAGGTCCTCGATACGCCCCTGAGCCAGTCTGTTATATGAAAATGATATTTCTCAAAAATTGTTTCATTTTTTTCAATTCAATTTTTGAGAGAACAATATTTTTTTGGTTAGTGTTCAAAATGTTGTAATGAATGAGTAACATTTTTGATTTACAAGAGGGGGGGGGATTCTCCTCTTTTCTTTGAAGAATGAAGGTTGTGATCGAAATG
Source organism: Phenacoccus solenopsis (assembly GCA_009761765.1). Taxonomy (NCBI): domain Eukaryota; kingdom Metazoa; phylum Arthropoda; class Insecta; order Hemiptera; family Pseudococcidae; genus Phenacoccus; species Phenacoccus solenopsis. The sequence goes on from CM019756.1 coordinate 6,025,073, forward strand.
CACATGCTAAATGACCACCAGAAGATGGGACAAGTCTTTTCAAAAATTTCAAAAGAATCAACACTTACATTTTGCAATCTACAGATTGAAAAAATTGTTATCTGACATTTTTGTTTCAATTTATGGTTATGCGTTGAAAAAATGAAAAAAGAAAAAAAAAACACAAAATTTTATGTATTTGAGAAATTAAAAATGAAAGAACGTATAAAAAATTTCAGCTCTCATACTTACAGGAAACATGCAGCAAAATTAGAATAACATTCTTCAAAAATCAAAGAATTGCAAAAATAATTAATTTTTTTTGTGCCTAGAAGTTTTATTTTGTTGAAGGCAATCACTGTTCTCAAAATAAAGAGTTTAATTTACTTGATTTTTTTTTTGTAAAGAACACGAATTATACGTATTTTCAAAAAAGAAAAATAGGCAATTTACAGGTTAGGTGCAAAATATAAGAATAAACTGAGCTCTATATGACTCAAGAGATATAATACACCTAATTTTTACCTCGCTGGCAAGTGTCCTTCTATAACAGTAACCAAACAAACTCGGAGGAATGAAGGAAAATTTCAGCCTTAATATGTAGTTACAGAAAACATCCCACAAAATTGGCAGAATTTTTTCAAGAATAAAAAAATTTCAGAAAATTGATTTTGGGAAATTTGAAAATATTTTGCCTTTGGAAGTTCTATCTCGTGTCACAGTGTAAGAAAAAATTTTGAACGCCGCTGTCAGCAAAATTTGAGGGCTTTAAACTTTTTTTGGTTATTTTTATTTGAAGGCAATGATTTTAGATATTATGAAATACAAGTAATAAATGGTTAATTTATAATTCGCGAGCATGATAAGAGCTTGATTTTAGTTCTTCATGACTCAAGAGATAAAATATGCATTATTTTCGAATTTTGAGCAATTTGAATTTTCTCCATCCCCTCAAAATTTGAATGATCCTTCATTTTTAGTTGTATGAAAAAAACAAAAAAATATTTATGTTACATTTTCAAGAACTACTCAACAAATTTTGAGTAAATTTCGTGAATACCCTCTGGCTCTATGCGGAGGGTAAAAATATATATATACCAAAAAGTTGAACATTTGCCAGATCATTACAAATGCCCTAAAATGCAAAAATGTGAAGACCCCCTCTCCTCCGAATCCCTTCCCAAATCAGGTAGATTGTAATAGCTACCGTTTTTATTAAAAACTCAGCTAAAAATTAATGCATCGAGTCAATAATTTACTAAATGTTCGACAGCAAAATTTTCAAAATAATGCTCACATGTTAGGGGAAGACTTACCTATTAAAAAAAAAAAAAATACATAAAAAAACTTCAGAAATAGAAAAATGAAAACGTAGATTTTCAAAACAACGGACTTCTAAGCACTTAGATAAATTTTATAATGAAATTTATAGTGCAATAGCGATACATTGAATTTATTTATTTATTTTTTGGTATAATGTCACTACAATTTTTAAAGAAGCTCGAAAAAGGCATTACTCTGCCCAGTCAGTCGATATTGTTCTATTATATAATTATGTATCTATTTTGAGCTGAATCGATTTTTTCTACGCTTTTTTCATTACTACCCCAGTAACCAGAACAGTTTTCGAACATAACTTTAATCACCTCAATAAAACCAACGAATAAAATACAAAACAAATCTATTCGCAGTCTTCAACGTCTTCGCATCCGACAAATAACATCCGCGTTGACCATATCCCAACACTCATAAACATGACACCGAGAAATCCAAAAACATAAAAAATAATAACCCAATACCCGACGGTACCATACTGGCACTCGTCCACCGCATCTTCGGGTACATTCAAAATAGACGCGAGTTACGCGCTCGGAAAATAAGACCGAAAATTTCCCTCATACCACGCCAACGAGAAAAACTATCGCCTGGCTCGCAGCCCATTTTTAAAGGTGACGTAACGCGCCTAAATTATGGCACTTCGGGGAGAAAAAAGAGCGGTAAAAATGTAACCATTTAAAACCTGCTCGTCCGAGAACAAAGGTCCGTTTTAATTAAGATACGCTGGTAACAGTCAAAGGACTCCCTGAGGTTTGGCCGTTTAAATACGATTTTTGAATTCTCAACACCCTCGAAGAAACGTTCTAATTATCAATGCAAGATGCAAAAGGTATTTCACTCGGTGATAAAACATTAACCGCGTATACAATGCGAAAGCATCATAATCCATGGGCTCGCCGAGTTCTTATATTTTTACAACTCGAGACGTCGTTGCAAAGCAATTTCAAAACTTTCGGTTACTTTTGGCTTGTTTATTTTCACTTAAAAATATTTTATACAGCGCGCGAAACCGTTTCGCTGTTCGCCAAATGCAGTTTCTTAGTTCCGTCAAGTTTAACTTCTTTTGTAATTGGCTTTTATATCGAGCACGAAGGGGTAATTTTTGAAATCCCTATCGTCTATGGCTCTGGCACAGATTCCACGCTAGATATTCGAGTAACTTTTTCAACGAGCGCTAGGATTAGTATGGATAAATTGTCTGATATGAGCCCATTTATGTCAGGAAATCTGCCACGATGACGGTTTTAAATCGAAATATAATTATACTGTTCACCCACGCGTATGCGTGGTTGTTCTTGAAAGCCTCCGCGCGGTAGCTTGGAATCCACCTCTATGCTGAATATACGAGCTTTCGAAATTACGCAGCCTTTTTTTGCTACCTCTGTTGCAATTCGTAAACCGTGAAAAAGGGAATAAGTAATCAAAAAGGATCTGCTATCTACCTACATTTACCTCGAATTTCGAATCTCGAACCTCGATTTCATTTTATTTACATTACTCCGTCATTCATTACAAACACCCGGTCAGCTTCCATAAAGTCTCGAAGTACGGGGTAAAAAAATGCCTCATTCGAGAGGAAAAAAGAAGCGAAGAATTTCATGCTTACTCAATATTAATCACACTCGATGAGCACCGTTTGGGCGTTTGGTGTTCAAATTGGTGAATTCGTTGAAGCGTATCAGTGTCGACAAACGTTCGAAAATTCATACAAACGAAGGAATCGAACCTCTCGTGGAAATTTTTATTTTATACAAACAACAGAGGGAGGTAAAACGAGCGAAGAGTCCGGTACCAACGCGTCCTTCGTTTTTGGCTTTGAAATTCGTCCAAAAATTCAAATCAACCGACCATTTCTTTCAGCGGTCGAAGGGAAAAATGTCGCCCTTTGAAACCAGCTACGACGTAATTACTGAGCTACGAGCGGGAAATTTCTTACTACAGGTAATGATCCGATTCTTCAGGCTTTTCTTTTTCGCATTCGACGAACGCGGCGAGATTCTGGTATACGATACGACACGGCTATATGAGTTCCATTTCCACGGATCATTAACCTCCGTAAATATCACCTAAGTGACTATACTTTTCGCGTTTTTTCCCCTTCGTCGTTTTTCGGCGACGTGATGTTCGCTCGTACGTCTTTATTGAGAGGTTTAGCGGAAAGTTTAAAGGTTTCGTTTGGACGATTTTGCCTACATAATGTCACCAGTTCGGTGACAATACGTGTGAAGGTTGTGTGAGAATTAGAAACGAGATAATGAAATTTCACGGTTCACGGGTGATTATTTGAAAAAATAGGTTTTTTCTGTGATTTGTGTTGACTTTTTTCTTGGTATTAAATTCCCTTTTGTTTTAACCTCAAATTTCTTTCCTTAATATTTGGAACTTCAAATTTTGATATCACTTTTTCTATGATTCGTTTCAATGTCTGATCTGTCGTGAACGTTGACTTGGAAACATTTAAAAAAACATTCTTTTCTTCTTTAGATTAACGATAAAGTTGTATCATTCATCCCTCAGAGGTCGCACTTCTTTAAAAGAACAAAACAAGCCGATTAATATCAAGGCAAATAGGTCAAGCAGTGAAGTGGCCAGGCACCATATGTCAAAAAAGATCAACTGAATGATCGACATCAAACTGATCCTCATTGTTGATATAATTCCTCTTCGTGCTTCCTAAAACGGATTCCTAAAACTGAAGTATAGCGTAGCTGTTCAGAGGAATTCTACGAAGATGTGTGATAAACATATCTATCTAGGGAGCTTCAGTAAGCTATTCTTATCCACAATAATCTTACGATTCTATATTAATTACATTTGAGTTATTTGAGGTTCTTCAAGATGTCCTCAAATTTTGAATCTATTTTGACTCAAATTCAAGAAATCATGTTTTGGTTATCAACTAACGGGTCACCACTGTCGTACTTAAGCAATGTGAACAAAGCACGAATCCGATATTTGGATAAAAGAAACAATTTATTGGTATAAGGAACAAAGTATGATATCGGTATCCAGCAGACATCCGCGGTTCCAATTACCATCAACGTTATTAATTAGGCATTTAAATCCACTAATACGTTCGCGTTGTGTGTGTTGAATACCGAACGGCCAAAACCTTATGTAGTAGTTCGTACACCAGTTTATCTGCGAGAAGCAGTTGGGAAGCGAAGTACTACATTAGAGTGATGACAAAAATTAATCCTAATATAATAATTCATGATGTTTATTTTTAAAATAGATTTTCAGGGATTACAAAACCAAAATTTGAAACAAAAAATAAAACAAATTTGCCAACCCTGCTATGGTCATTCGTTAAGATTAATATACATAAATAGCCGCATTATGAGAGAATCCCAAGTTATTATATTTTTAGTCGCATCATGAGGAAACTCTTCAGTTTTTATGTTCATGGCCGCATTATGAGGGAATCTCTCATTTGTTACATTTTTGGTCGCATCATTAGGGAATCTCTCATTTGTTACATATTTAGTCGCATTATGAGGGAATCCCTCATTTGTTCATATTTCGTCGTTTATGACGGATTCCCTTATTTGTTACATATTTAGTTGCATTATGAAGGAATTCATAACTTTTCGAGAGTTATACTGCACGGGTCATTTATTTCCTCGCAACCAGTGCAAAAATGTGCAACTTTGGCAGTTTTATTTAATTTTTTTGAAACTAGAACCAATAATATAATTTGAAGTTTTTGATTGGATTTTCTCATTGGTAATAAGGCACTGTAAAGGAAGTAACTACTGTAATTTCATCAAATAGAAGACAATCATTCGAATTCTTTCACACACATACTAATATGATGAAGTAAAATAAGTCAATACTCTTTGGGTACTTCACTGTTGAAAATTCAGCAACCGAAGTCAATCCGATGAGAGCTCAAAGCGATTCAAAGTTCAAAACAAAGAGATGCCACCAAGTAGTAATGAGAAAAATGGAAAAAATAAATTTAGTGCTTATTGTGAGTAGAAAATATCTTCACACACAACCCTCTTAAACCAAGAAAGTAAGCTAAATGGCTAAAATGAGTCCCAAGCATTTTTTTATTAAAAAAAAAAAAACAAACAACTTCTACGGAGCAAAGATGGCGTTATGGGTTACCTCCATTTTACTAGTGCTCTACTCGTTGGTACACCTCACCACTTCATTGATAATGCCATCCATTATCAACTTGGTAACAACTCCTAACTTATTAACTGATCTTCTCCATTTCTTCCCTTAGCTGTAGTTGATCCATTGTGGTGAACCATCGGTGATACTTGAGCAGAAGTTTGTCTCATTAAAGGAGAATGAATGTTGCAGCGCGTAATGTCTTTGACGCTATAAAATAATCTTGGTCTCAGATCGTAAGATTCGCGTTCCATCTCTTCATCTAAATCGTCGAAGCTTGTTTTAGAATTGCTGAAAAAATTCTAGACCTAAGCCCCTTAGATGACGTCCTAGTTTCAATCATAAAATAACCGCTCTTCACATTCTTCCCACCACACCTGTGGCTGTGTTATATGTGAGTAATCAAAGAATGCAACATCACTTCACGGACATCTTGTTTATTACTGAGCGTCACAGTTAACAAAAATTGGGTATGAGGTATGCGCGACAGGAACGCGCTCTTAAGACAAAACCAAATATACCACAGCTTTCCTATTGATATTCAAAAAAGATTTTAATCCACAGCATACCCTCTTCCCGATCACGCCCTTTCATCTAGTCTTTAGTTTACTGTTGCTTGTATCACTAGTGAAATAAGTCTAAAGAAGGAGACTTCGTGCCCGAAAGCGCTAGCAAATGAAGCTATTGGAGAAGTAGAGATTTTTTTTCTTATTGGAAAACTTCTTGACCCGAAAGTTACTTTGGAGACATGGAAGATTCATGAAGTTTTCAGTAGAAATTACCCCTTCAAAAACGATTTTTTGCTCTAACTTCACAGGACAAAAAAAGAGGAAGAATTAATGAATATAATAAATTATGAACCATGAAAGGGTACTGTGATGTATTTATTTATTTGTTTATTGAACTTCTTACATAGTTTTCTTAAAAAAAAATTTACGAATACCTAGTGGATAAATTTTTCTTTTCAATATAACTTTGTTTGAATGGGATGAATATTAAACATAAGAACAAAACAGTAGAACATGAAGTCTCCAATGTTCTCGGATCAACAAATATTATAAAATTCTGAGAAGTGTTTTATTTATTAATTTTTTCATGAAGTTACTCTAGGTAACTTATTTCTTTGAGAGCAAATTTTCTGCATATTATCTGCTATAATACCTATATCTGAAGAAGTGAATTCCTTGTGTCCTTTCATAGGTAAAATAAATCGCTGGCAATCAGCGTAAGATTTGTGAAAATGATTTAGTTGCAAGTTGTTGATGCTAATGTAAACTTTTTGTACTCTTGAAATGGGAGTAGAAATATTTTCTTACCAAGCTTTGCATTTTTTGGCAGGATTCATTTTAGATCCAACCGGACAATTGAAATCACGAGCAAATTCATCTTGATTAGTAAAGGAACCAAGGATGCGGAATTCGCACGGAGGATGGTAACCAGTTTCAATATTTACTTTCGTAGTCTCTGGTCTGTACTTGGCACACCAAACGTTAGCTGCTCCTAGCCAAAACATTTGTTGTGAAGTATACTCCCTTAAATTTGGAAGTTTCGGTTCATCTCCATTTTTCTTGACATATTCGAGGTAGGCGTAATAGGCATTTCTAATTCCACCATTATCAGCAATTACCTCACCTTGAACGTTGATACCTTTCAGCTATAAAGATGATAAGATAAAAATGAGTAACAAAATGAAGATATTTACCAAATGGTGGAATATACTGTGGCTATTGATTTTACATAATTTTCTCTATTATGCGAACTGTTACTGTTAACTACCTCACTGATGTAGTGACAGTGTAACTTTTTGGCTGTACTTACTTTCATATCGATTCCTTTTGGTGAAAAATTGTTGCTTTGTTCGATAAAACATTGGGCTTTATCTTCGAAACGTTTTTTCGTTTCCGGACTCCACCATTCAACTAGATTGCCATTTTTATCGAATTGTCTGCCCTTCAAATGAAATACAAAGTATGGTAGAATTATATTTATTTTCATCGATTAGAGGTGGCGTGGGAGTAGTGGAGTTTCTCATCATAATCTAGGTATTGGGATCTCGATTAAAGCAACAACAAATTCGAGGCACAATGAGCTATGAATCACCAAACGGCATGATGTTTGTCCCACACAGTTAAATTTCAACAACAAATTCAATAACTGCAATTCAATCTTATAAGTTGGCAAGTGTTTCTTAGGAGTGTCTTTAAGGTCTACCAACTTACATCAGAAGTTTTATCTTATTGAACATTAGATGGTTATCAGGTTAGACAGTGTAAAAATAGAGTGTTGGATACCAGAAGGAGAACGAGGTAATTGCTATCAATACAGTATTTTATCATAAAAACCACTTTTAGTATATTTACTTCATCATCAAAACCGTGAGTGATTTCATGAGACATAATAAAACCAATGCCGCCGTAATTTAAATATTGAGGTCTGTCGTGAGAGAAAAATATATGTTGTAATATTCCTGCAGGGAATTCTGCAATAGAGGAAATGCTCTTAGTTATTCATTTTAATTAAATCTGCCTTTTATAAATGTTGAGAGCAGTTTTCTCATAATACGTACGAATACTATTTTCCATCGGATTGTAAAATGCATTTACTACAGCAGGTTCGCAATGAGTAGTCCAATCAGTTTTGTTAACTGGTTTTCTTAATTGTGAGTATAGGTAATTAGTCCAAAATCTACTCACATTTTTTAAGGAGTCAAAATATTCATTTTGGTCGACAGTTAACTGGAAATGAGTTTTAAAAAATGAATTGAAGTTTTGATATGCACAAAAAAACGTTAAAAAGTGAATTATTTACCTTTTCGTAAAATTTCAATATTTTATCATCCTCAAATAATTCATCGGGGTAGCCTATGTGATTAATCATTGCACGGGCCTTATTTAAAGCTATTTTCCTGTAGAAAACAAAGTTGTTGTTGAAGTAAGTTCTATTTGCGAGTTCTAACATCCACATTGTATAAACTGCACAACTCGGTGATAAGTAAACTCAACTTTTCTACATGCAGCCAAGGCTTTCATAGTTCTTAAAATTTAATCAAGAACTATTCTTTCAAACAGTCCTTGATTTCAGAGTAATTCTCCAAACCAAACTCAAACTTTACTTCGACTTTGGAGCCAAGATCGGAGTCTGAATTCCTTGAGCTCTTTTCAGCATCAAATCAAAAGCAACTCCATGGAATACAATTGGCGACCCTGTATTCCTCTCAAAATTCTCAACAACAACTCATTTAGTCTTCCCCTACTCATGACCTTCCTAAGGCAGTCCGGATTGTTCCACTGCATCTAGATCTCTAATAATACAGAGTGTTTCTGCCTTCTGGTCTAAGTGGCAGTACCAGAAGACAGGAACACACTGCATCTTGGAGCCTGCCAATTATTTCAGAAAGTTACGTACTTGGTGAAGTCATCCATCCAGTCGACACTGTCCAACGTTTTGTACATTTGCTGTCGGATTCCTTCAACCATCAGCAAAGCTGTTCTCCTAGAATCTTGTTTAAAGTAACGTCTGACATAGAGAGAACCCATGGATATTGAATAACTAAAAATTATTTCAAGGTGCATTTGTAACTGATAACATTTTATTAACTGAGTATTATTAAACATATGTATACGAAAGAATTGATAGTTACGTTCCCATGACTAGATTAAGACACTCCTTCCACCTTGGTTCACGCGATTTCATACCTGCGACGATAGTATGAAATTTTAATTGTTCATCTCTGGCCTCTTTGTTCAAAAAGAATATCGATGAAGCAACTGTTCTCCATAAAAGATAATTAGCAATGACTCTGCCAGGAATATTTAGAATAAAGTAATATTTATATGAGCAGTGCTATGCACGTATGTTCGTATGTTGTTATACTATAAAGAAATAAAGTTATTTCACCTTTTCGGCGTGACACTCAGTAACTTTTCTAAACCAGCTAAATATTTAGGTGAAGAGATAACAATTGTTTCATTTTCCGTTACTAAATTTGGTTGTGCCATAAGGGTGTTTATGTACTTGAGCCAAGGTATGAAAGGAAACTTATGTTGCACATCAATAATTTTCATAGGATTGTACAGTTTGCGGGCATCTCTTCTTTCTTCACGCGGTAAAGTGATCTAAATGTGAGTTGATAAATGTATTATGACTAAATATAAGTAACAACTTAATGATAAAAATGCTGAAACGCAGTAAAATTAAGTGATATACTTACGTTGGCTAAATCAATTTCAAATTGTAATGACTGTTTTAATTCTTCAGCAGCGCGATTTCTGTCAGCTCCAAAGACAACGGCTATTTCGATCATGTATTTGTAATAACCATCTACAATTCTATGAGCAAATCCTTGGATCAAGTATTCTCGTTCCAATCCCATACATGGTTCATCGATCTAAAATCACAAAAAAAGGTGAGCAGCCATACGGTATTACTAAAACTGAGGTTTTTTTTGAATTCGCTTTTATCCCTCCTTATTCCCTATTCAAAGTATCTCCACATGTACATCTGTACAATCCATTTATAAGTTCTAATTTGGATTTGCTATGTTGGTAGATTTCAGTAAACATAATAATTTTCGTTCCTATAGTTTGCGTTACTCAGTGATCTCCAAGCTTTCCTGAAAATTTAGTACATCCACGAGTTCGCGTTGATTTTAATTTAAAGTTATTCAATGATAAAGAACGTCATTTGAGACATTTTTCCATTTCATAATTTCCCAAGAATGTTATTTTCAGCTCCAACTCTTTTCTCAAAGCAAAATGAATACACACAATTCTATTTCTTAAATTTAGTTTAACGCGAGCCATTTACACCAGAGGCCAGGGACACGCTGTATGCAAGGGCATAGAGGTCTAAATGCGGTGGAACAATCCCGACTCCTTTAGGAAGGTCATGAGTAGGGGAAGGCTGGATAATTTGTTGTTGAAAATTACGGAGAGGGATACAGGTTCGGTAATTGTAGTCCGGAAGGTGGCATAATTGTGGTAGTTAAAAAGTAGATGGACGACCATGAGGGGAGTTTGCCAGGTTGAGCATAGGATGAGCGGTTGTCGAAGAAGACTAGATTGATTGTTGAGAATGTCGGAGAGAGATACAGGGTCGCCAACTGTAGCCCGGAAGGTGGCAGAATTGGGGCAGTTAACCCTGGAAACGCACCGTGGGATCCCTGGGACCTCAAGTTCAATTTCACCTCTCTTACAATTTGTATAAGTCCCTCTTGCAACGTGCTACCTAGCGCTAAAAAATATTCAACATTAGGCAATTTTAAACCATCTGTGTAAAACATATTGCATAACCTGTCACACTATATGCCTTTTCAAAATTTATTTATTCATTAAAAAAAATATTTTTTCGAATATTTTTTTTAAAAGTAATTTGTAATATCGTCTTGCGATGACGTAGATGCTCTCATTTTTTATTGATTTGAGGAATGTAAATAAGAAATTAATCGAAGCGTGGATTTTCATTAAGGTATACCGTGAATTTTTTCAATTTGCCAAGTAATTAAAAAAAATTATGGAAGAGGAGAAATTAGAGAGGGGAGCAGTAATATGACAAATTCTATGTTGGTTACTTCAGAAAATAAATATAAAGGTAGCATTATCAGTCTAATAGAATTTAAGTTGATTTTTTACCTTGGGGTCCCAGGGACCCCACAATGCATAATGAAGGTGTTAAAATTCTTGTGTGTTTCCAGGGTTAAGAAGTAGATGGACGAACGTGAGGGGAGTTTGGCAGGTCGAGTATAAGGGGAGCGGTTGTCTCTTGAGGAAGTAACTGCGGGTATGATAGGTGTGGCCTAAGCAGAGTCGAGAAACAACTGCGTTTTCCCATCGGGATGCCTTTGGAGGGAGAGGTCATGGGGAGATGGAATCATTCAATGCAAAAAAGTTCTTTAATTTTTTCACAGACTGACTACAGATGGTTTGAAAAAAACATAGGAGGAACGTAAAATTATATTAGTAGCTATACGTATTTTTTATCGAATACTCAGCTGAGAATTGTTGAATTGACTCAGAAAACGAAAGCAATGATATAGACTATTAACTTACATCAATAACTCGTGTAGTTGATTTTTTCATATCAATGGTTACCGATAAATCGATGAAAAGCTCAAAGTTGCTACCTTCTTCGCGAAGCTTGTAAATCATTTCTTGCCAAGAGAATAAATCTTCGTTCCAATTATCCTCTAGTACGGGCCATCCCCCTAATCGTCTTAGCTCATTTTTCATCGGCGTTAAGCCAAGCTTTTCTATTTTTTCTGAAAATATATTTCTTGAAACCTAAATTTCCATATTTATTGACGCAACACGTAGTGCCCAGATAAAATTATTCGAAATGATGTACCATGATCCATACAACAATTGTATAAACTTTTAGCCATAGTAAATGGTTTCAAATCATCCATCATCGGTGGTTCGTCGACGATTTCTTTCAGCTGATCCATTAATAAGTCGTCGATAACGGTGAACTGGGTTACTGAAACTTTATCATCTGGAATATGTGTTTTTTCTATAAAATTACCGCAAGCGAATTCGTAGAAGTTGTCGCATGGATTTATTTTCTTATCCATGTTTTTAAGGATTTCGAAAGCTAGAATGAATACATTAGGTGAACTTTGTGGCTGAGAAATTATTCATTGATTTTAGAGTTTTATGCTCACCAGCTTCAATACATCCTTTCGTCATGCAAGTATTATTGTATAGTTTAAAATGAGTGGCGTTTGTATGCTCCGATATATTTTCTTTTTTGTACGGACTGTTGAGTTCATTCTTGGAGATATTTGAAGATGAAGCTTTACCTAAATATGAATTTGAGTTCATTCATTGATTATAAATTTGATTACATTACGATGAATTATGGACAAAGAGGAAATTATTGTTTTCTCAATTTTCAATTTGGAAAAATTGAAATCATAAAATAAATAGGTGATGATAATTCCCTCAAATGTCATTTTTTGCCTATATTTTCAGAAAGTCAAGTGTTTTTTTCCTAACACATATTTTAATATGTAGGACATTCATTTTAAGGACTGAACGTTTGTGATATTTTTTCTAAGGATATTTTACAAGTGTTATTCTTACATTTTCACCTTTTTATAAATTGCCAAAAATACGGCCAACTGTCAGTTTCTTCAAGATTTGAAAGTATGAACTTACTCAAATTTCCAATCAATATATTTATAATCGTTGTCACAAGCACAAGAAGCATAATTTCATTTTTTATTTTGAACATTTTTAATTCTGACTAACATTCACAATACTTATGTGTAATGTTCACTCAAGATCGCTCCATTCGTATGTTAAATACACATGATGAAATAATTATTTTCAGAGAATTATCGATACAAATTATATCTTCAAATTTTATAGAGCTTTTGAGGAAAACATTTTTTCAATGATTTCGTTTCCTTTTTAATGAATCATCAATACTCGATTTATCGCACACGAATATTACTTCCTAATTATCGTTCGTATCATTTCGCCTTTATCAGGTATTGGAATTTATTTCGATAATGATCAGAGCAAATCAGCTTTCAAATTAAGAATAATTTATTTATATTTTTCACTATATGTAGTTTATATTCTGCGCTGGGATTCATTTTGGAGGCAAGCTCACAGTTGAAATCACTAACAAAATTTTCATTGTTACAAATGGACTATTGACGTGATGTGGGTTTAGTGCACTGAAATAAAATACATGAAGTTTCAACATATGTTAGCCCAACACTCTTGCCATTTAAACCAGCAAACTTTTTGGTATTCGATGAAAATTGATGAATAAAAAATTGCATTGTCTTTCAAGGTACCAAGTATAGTTCCAGAACATCATCGCTTCACTTTCAGCTATAATTTCGTCGACTCATCGGTGGTAATTGAATTCTAATTCGTCTTTGGAATTCGTTAAAACTCATTACCATTTCTAGCGGTTGCGAATTCGCTCCCTTATTTTAATTATTCAGTCTTTTGTTTTTGTTTAATAAGAAATCTCCTTCTTACCGCAATCAGACACCGTAAAGTATACTGAATTAGCCGCCGATGAGAATTTTGTGTGGTTGTATTTGAAGGTGGCGAATTTATTGGTGAACAAAAAACTGAATAGTTGAATCGACTTAATTTTAAACCTATTACGTTTTAGGTGTACGAATTAAATTTCGATATAATGGAACTTCCCACTTCCCTTGTTGGAAAAGGGCTTTTGAAACCTATATAGCTCCTGCTACGTTCGCCATCGAGCGACTACTTGTACACGAATGATGAAATGCTAAAGTAAACTTTACACCCGAAAGGATATACTATCGAAGCGAATAAAAATAAAATCGTTGAATTTTAAGTGCAATTGAGCTACATTTCGGGCATAGCTGAAAAGCAAGAAGCCGCTGAAAAAACATATCGTTCAAAAAAACCCCTGAAACGTGGCAACCATTTCAAATTACTCTCCAAATTCGAATGGTAAGAACTGCATAATCATCAAATTGCGGCGCAGAATTTCAACGAAATAAATCCACCAAAAAAAAAATTATATGTACTTTAAAGCGAACTTCACCTCAAATATACGACTTTTTAGTACCAAACGAGACGAAATGGAAATCCTTGAATTTTGAAAGGTCGAAACAGAAACGTAAATAGACTCAGTGTGGATTTAGTCGAAAAACTATCCTCGAAAAATAAGTAGTCGGTAGGAAAAACTAAATATTTTCTTCGGGGAAATTTCTAATACACATTCATTCGACCTATTATCCATTATATGGTAACACATTAACGCGAAATAATATGATTATGTTCCAAATGGAAATTCATCTCGGAAATAATCCAATATCACCACGTTCCTAGTTCGAAATAAGTTTGAAACTTTGACAGTAATGCGAAACAATGAGAGAACGAAATAGTACTACAAAGGCGCACGAATGTTAACAAGATAAATAATTTACAAAAGCGTCAAACTATACAACTACATGCACTAGGTAACAAGGTATGACAGGATTAATGTAAACTATAGGCAAATTCGAAGAGAACGAATTGTGCCACCGTAAATACGAATGTAAAACGGTGACCACTAAATGGATTAAGATAACTTTTGGTATCGATGATAAAATATATATTGAAATTTCTATCACGTCAACTTATACCATTAAAGAAGTGCCTAAGCTGCACAAAATGGAAATTATAGAAACACGTGATGTGTTTCCCATTGAAGAGAAAACTTCAAATTCGGATTTAAACAATGAGCCTTTAACGAAGTACATTATCTCAGGCGGATAGATTAAATAACAGGACAGAAGACGTGCTCTATCAAGAACCGCTCATATGTATAAATTTCGTGAGACAACTTGTAGTGTAACAAGGACTCATTTTTATTTGTTAAAACAAATTAAATAAAATTTGATCCAAAAGAATGAAAATCTCATCATCAAAGAAAGGGTACGATTAGGAAACGCCATCAATAATCCACACTTGATTATACGCCCAAATAACCCCCATTTACATTTTATATTGACTGACATCACTTGTCTAAAATTCTGACATAGAATCTAATATGCTCGGTGATGTCTCTACAAGATCTAAAGTGGTATCACGCAGGACTTACTGGTGATATTTAATTAATTCTAAATCAATGACCCAATGTAGTACTTATGTCATATAATCACAATACTCGATACATTCAGTGGCGTGATCAAGGGAGGGGCTAGCGGGCTAAAGCCACCCCCAAAAAAAATTATTCGAAATTTCAAAAATCAATTATTAAACGTATACGCGTAAATTGCGGCAAAAAAATTTAGTCGTTTTATCTTGGGTGCCGTTGTAGATTTGAATTCCTGTAACAACAAACATATTGGCGAAATCGTTTAAATGAATTGGGGCTACTAAAATGCTCTTCGGCGAATCGCCGTAACTGCCGACGCGTGGTCTTGAACATTTTAGCGAAAAATCATCGAAAATTTTATTTTGTTCTATAATATTTCAATATATTTCATATAGAGGGCTCGCAAATAGCTCATTTTAAAGATATTGAAATGCAAAATGATTAATTTATCTAAAGTTACTGTATCGATTTACTTTTGGAATTAATTTTGAAAAATGATTTTTTTACTTTGCTATGAATTTTCTCAAAAAGTAAATCAATAACAATTACTTTTTTAAAGTGGAACACGTTCAGAATTTCATACTCTTTGAATGAGCTACTAGTAAACTTTCCATCTATATTTTTTCTTGAAATATTTGCAAAAAACTAAGCAAAAAGTCGAATTTATTTTTAGTAATGGAGCTCATTCACAGAGGGTGTTCTAAAATGAATTGGTTTTATTAAAATAACTCGAGACTCACATCGATGGCAACAATGTTTTAAATTTGAATCATGTATAAAACATCAAGCTTTTTCGAATGAGCTGTTTCCGAACACTTTAACTCAATTTTATCCTAGATATTAATAAAAAACTTTCTGGCTCCTTTTTCAACATTGATGAGTGAAAAATTCATATATACAGGGGGGGGGGGCATCTATGTATGGTTAATCTATGATACAATTCATTTTGCAATTTTTTCAAAAAAATTTTACACTTCATGAAAATAGGTGGGTATCAAATGGAGTTCGAGCCTCCTTTTTTTTTAGCCCCCTCCAAAAAAAATTCTGGTTACGCCACTGGATACATTTCATTTATTGATAACAATAGCATTATTTACTTATTTACTGCTACCTACTTACTTGGTTATTATTCATTGTCAGTATATACTGTCTGATAGATAAAGATGGCATTTGACCAACAATTTTACATCGTGTTTCAATATCATCTGAGGTCAAATAGTGCCTGTTGATATTATCTGACATGTAATAAGATCACTGATACTTCCTAGGGTTTAATGACATAATGGCAAAGTCGCTGATTTGAAATTTGACATTTGTTATTCCTCTCCCTCTTCTCCATCTAATAAAGTGGTAGCAAGATAACTATTTAGAATAGGCCAATCAAATAATAACTATCGAAAGAAAACGTGACTCAATGATTCATTGAGGGCCTTGGATTTGAAAAATTGTAGTCTAGTATGTTTGGTGTTATCTTTATGAGATAAAGGAGCTGTTTTTGAAAAGTTGTAGTCCAGTGTGTTTGGTGGTATCTTTATGAAGTTTGAAGGAGCTGTTTTTGAAAAATTAGAGTCCAGTATGTTTGGTGGCATCTTTATAAAGTAAAGGAGCTGTTTTAAAGAAATTATAGTTCAGTATATTTGGTGGCATCTTTATGAAGTAAATGAACTGTTTTTGAAAAATTATACTTCAGTATGTTTGGTGGTATCTTTATAAAGTAAAGGAGCTGTTTTAAAAAAGTTGTAGTCCAGTATATTTGGTGGCATCTTTATGAAGTAAATAAAGTGTTTTTGAAAAATTATAGTTCAGTATGTTTGGTGGTATCTTTATAAAGTAAAGGAGCTGTTTTAAAAAAGTTGTAGTCCAGTATGTTTGGTGGTATCTTTATAAAGTAAAGGAGATATTTTTGAAAAATTATAGTCCAGTATCTTTGGTGGTATCTTTATGAAGTAAAGAAGCTGTTTTTGAAGAACTATAGTCCAGTATGTTTGATGGTATCTTTATGAAGTAAATGAACTATTTTTGAAAGATCAGAGTCCAGTATGTTTTGTGGAAAGCGCCTCCCCATTTAGTAGGTAAAGTCGGCCCTTCACGCAAATTTGGTCAAAAGTGGTTTCAAATGTTACTTGGGACCTAAAAACATTCCACCTAAATTTTTGACCCCCTACCTCCACTCCTTCTGGAATTATCGCGCATTATATGCTAAAAATTCAATTCGTGATATTTCCAGTAAGAACGAGGGAAAATTTTTGAAATTTTCATAGATCATACGTAGTACATGTATGTTCGTACGATAATTTTTTGAGATTTTTTTTTAATTTTTTCCTCATTTTTTTGGGGGGAGGGGGGAATTTCAAAAAAAAAATTTTAAATTTGGAGGGGTGCCTTTGCCGAATTTATTTTGATAACTTCGTCATACCCTTAGGTACAACATATAATTTTTTCAAAGTCCCTTTAGGGGGTGCAACATGCTGAAAAAAAATGAAGTTTGAATAAACACGTGTATTTTTCAACTACCGCCCGCAACGATAACACTTAAAGCCCAGTCATTTTTGGTTCGGACCTTAAAAAAATTACAGGAAAGATGATTTCTACCATCCAGGCGAAGAATGCCTTCCTACGTAACATTCTGAAACTTGCTTCCTCTACTCCTCCGGCTAAATGTGCGAGAGGACAAAAACCTGTGAAAAAAGTGAATTTTTTGCTTATAGCTTTGAAAGGAGTAGGATCAGGGGTAAATTAGATTGATAAAAAAATTTTCTTCGTTCAGTTTCCTATAAGATAAAACCTTCAAACACTTTTCGAAGTGTTTTTATTACGCCCAAAATGGCGGGGGAGGGGGGTAAAAATGACCATTTTTGAACATTTTGTATTTTTCAATTGTACGACAATTATGATGATGGGGAGAGGAAAAATCAATAAAAACAAAATTATTCTACACTGGATTCTCAATAAAAATAAGTGCTGATAATTCTCGCTAAGCACCAAAATAGGCCCAAAAATTTAGGTGGAATGTTTGTAGGTCCCAAGTAACATTTGGAACCACTTTTGACCAAATTTGCGTCAAGCGCCGACTTTACCTACTTAATGGGGGGGCCCTTTATATGAAGTATAGAAGCTATTTTTGAAAAATTATAGTTCAGTATGTTTGGTGGTATCTTTATGAAGTAAAGAAGCTATTTTTGAAAAATTATAGTTCAGTATGTTTGGTGGTATCTTTATGAAATAAACGAGCTATTTTTGAAAGATTGCGGTCCAGTATGTTCGCGAGTATCTTTATGAAATAGAGGAGCGATTTTGAAATATTATAATACTATATGTGTGGTGGCATCTTTATAAAGGCTAAAGATTATAGTCCAGTATGTTTGATGG
Source organism: Phenacoccus solenopsis (assembly GCA_009761765.1). NCBI lineage: Eukaryota > Metazoa > Arthropoda > Insecta > Hemiptera > Pseudococcidae > Phenacoccus > Phenacoccus solenopsis. Next base: position 6,043,460 of record CM019756.1, read on the forward strand.
TATCTTTATGAATTAAATGAACTGTTTTTAAAAGATCAGAGTCCAGTATGTTTCGTGAAAATTTCTGTCAAATAAAGATGCTGTGTTTGAAAGATGGAAGTTCAGCAGTTTGATGGTATTGTTTCAAAGGGTCTTTCTTGAAAAGTTATTGTTCGGTACATTCAATGCTTTTTTCATGTAGAGTACTATAATATGCACCTTAATACATTTTTTATAGTATTCATGCCATAGGGTACTTTACACCATCTGGGATCAAGTAATACTCATTCGTAGGCGGAGACAGCACGGATATTTTGAGTGTCTCCAGTCCTAAGTGAAATAAAAAATTTTCAATTTTTTCAAACTTATTAGATGTTGAAATAATAAATTGCACAGGATACATGTTTGTTATGTAACCATGAGAAAAATTTGGGAGATTTATTTATTTGGAGAGCTAAACCCAATTCCTTCTATTTCCACCAATGTATGCGTTATTAATTAGTAGGTATATATTATTGACAGATAATAATAACTGAACCCTCTATTCTACATTCTGACAGCTACTGCCAGTACTTCAATCTAATAACGGTTGACTTTGTGTAGTAACCATTGACATCACTAAGGGTCATGATTCATCCAGTGGAATTTTAAATACGTAGCTCTAAAAACACCATAGTTCATTGATTTACTTGCTTATAATAAAACTCGAGCAAGTGAACTTTTCAGTTCCATCAATAAATAAATCTCACCACTTAGTACTTCTTTCATTTTCTATACATTTGTAAGACACAATAGCGAGACTAATTTAACACCATAACCGTGACAACGACGAAAATTAAAAACAAACGAAAGATCAATTCTTGTCGAAGCAAAATAACAAATCACCGATAAGCTATTAAACTTTTTTTTTCACCGCCTCCGCTTCCAGTTTCCCCATAATGAAGAGAACTTCCCACTTATTTCCCACGAGGGAAAAGGCGTATTTATTTATTTTCAGCTCCATTAATCACTTTTCGCTGCTAACATTTTCTCAAGATCGTTAACAGTATGCTTGGTAACAATAATGATGTATAACATTGTATATCGAGCTCGTTGGAAAAAAAAATTCACCCCTTGATCCCCTCCAGCTTTTGGTTATTTCTTATCGCGCGCCAGTTGTTGCCTTGCATGTTGTACACATGCTATGCCACAGGGGAAACGTGTTTTATACGGCCGTGAAAAGGGTGGAAAAATTAATGAACTTTTCGATGCGTGAATTCGGTGTTCATTATTTTTAACGAAAAATCATCCAGAGAACTTTAGCAAGGAAAATCGCGATTTTAAAAATTTTATATTAAAATTTAGGAAACTTAAAGTAACGATCTCCCATTTGCTACTTTTTCGGTCTTTGAAATCGACCACAAAAGGTACACTATGTATTCTAACGTGGTATTCGTATAAACTAGGCGTCATATTCATAAAATCTCATAGGTAGTTCTACACTCTGAAGCTGTATACCAGGCTATCTAAGGTGGAGTGGTAAAACGTGACTAAAATTTTCAACAAATATCCCAGCGAAGCGTGTTTATGGGTTCGAAACATAAAGTTTTTTTTTTCTTTTTCTCGTGATAAATAAAAAGATATGAGATTTCCATACGTCGAGGCGAATTTTCAATTTCAAAAATTTCTACACCATATGTTGGAAAATTTGGCGGTGATGAAAATGAAATGTTACTGTGAGGCTGATATCGTTGAATTTTATAACGTGCTAGTAATCCGCCATTATAATCACCGACAAACTCCTTCAAAAAAGGAATAAATTTTCATCCTTTGTACCATCTTTTATCAAGTCGAAAAGTGGTAAAGACTTGTTCTGCGAGTCATATTTATCGTCGTTTCGTTACGAAAGGATATACCAAAACAAAAGTCGACAACACTCGGTGGCGTTTTTTAAACGCTCTTTTAATTAGCAATAAATAAAGTAGGAAGGAAAAATAAATATTGTTGCGTGTATCGCTTTTTTTTTTTTCAAGCAGGCAATTTATGTGATTTCTTATTTAGTAGGTAGGATTTTATTTCGTAATGGGTCTCATGACACAATGTTTTATATACTTTTACAAAAACATTCTATGTAAATTATTCCTTCGCTGGTGAGCTCGAAAATGCTTACCCGATTTCCTTTTTTTCTTTTTTTTAATCAACCAAAAAGGCCAAAAGTAATTCGAAAATTCGAAGCAACAGGCATATCCGTAGTTTCTTACAAAAATCGTACCAATATTAACGCCTTCCGCAAATACGACTCGACAACTTTAATAACTTTACAATGTTCATCTTGGCATTCTAATTTCATCCTGTTTCGGTTCAAAGCACATGTCAACTCTATTCATTACTTCGCCCTCTTCGGTTAGCTTCGCTATCGGGTATTTTAATAATTCGACTAGACACTCTGTAATGTTGTCTTCCCATTATGTATTCCAAAATGTAAAAAATTTCTTTGCGGAAGGTATTTCATCCTATATGTCTACAGTAGAAATTTCGATGAAAATGGTATTCGTAATTCTTTCATTTCATTGTAACAGCAGCTGGAGGCTTAACAATTATATGCTCGCGCAAAAAAATATTTAGAAATTGAGTAAACCAGGAGCGTTTCTTATATCGTAAAGATGGAATGATCAGTGAGCGGAAATTTGATTAAAAGTCTACACAAGACTAGCTATAATTTTATTTACTTTCCATTTTCTAGACGATGTAGCAATTTTGTCGAGATTTTAGTCTGATGTGGAAAAAGAGGAACTTTTATTTTCCTTTTTTTCAGTGTTGACCATAATTTTTTAGCAAACAAAAAAAAAAAGTAACAGGAAATCTTACAGGTATAGGGTTGGAAAAGTAATTATTTCTTTAAAGAACGATCAAAAAAGTTATAATCGATGTATGTCAATGATATTGCCTAAACAAATTCCTATGCGGTTATTTGCAATTTAAGGCGATGATTATGCATATTATTCGACATTTTTGCCAAAGAAATAATTAAAAAAAAACGTAAGCAGCCATGCCGCATTACTGGAGCTGAGTTTTTAACTGGGGCGTGTTTTGATTTAGAAGTAACCTTGCTTAACCGTTCATCACTACAGGCCACACCCAATACTAAGTCTGAAAACCCCTACCCTATCCTTTCCAAAAACACTTAAGAAGTTCAATTTGGCACAAATGTAGTATTTCTTGCCATGAAATAATCATGTGAACACATATTTCTCAAATTATAACTATTTGATGGTGCTCAAATTATCTTCAAATTTTGTAAATCCGCCATTTTGGATCCATTTTGACTCAAATTTAAGTGGTTATATTATGGTCACAAACTAATCCTACACACAAAGTTTGACCATTCTAGGCCGATTTGGTGATGAGATATGGAAGATTCATGAAATTTCCTGCAGCAATTTCCCCAAAAGCCAAAATCACTGAGGAAGCTAAAATCAAAATACGTTTGTCACTTGGGCTCATTTTATCATATGACACAGCAATAAAAAATTTTCGACCCCTCCTGTACCCCACCACTATTTTAGGTTGGTAACCCCGCCTTCCCCCTCCAACATCATGTATGGAAGTGAATTCGGGATATAGTATACAACTTATCCCAATAACCATATGAATTCATATTAATTACATTTTTACCAACTTGAGGCTCCTCAAGCTCTACTCAAAATTTTGATAATCCGCCATTTTGAATCCATTTTGATCCAAATTCAAGAGGTCATATTGTGGTCACCAACTAACCTCACACACAAAATTTGACCTCTTTAACTTGATTTGGTGGGGAGATATGGAAGATTCAAGAAATTTCATGACTCAAAACTTCCTCAAAAAGCCGTTTTTTGATCTAACTCCTCTCAATATGCACTTAGAAGCTGAAATTTGGATATGTTAGTATCCGTGACTCACTCTTTCATATGAAATCAAAAACGAAAAATTTGAGCTATTTGCCCCTTCTCCAGCCCCCTCAAAATTTGAGTGATCCGCCATTTTGAAATTTATCGAAAAAACAAAAAACTATTTTTGCGTTTTAAGAAGAGTTCCTCACCGAATTTTGAGCGAATTTTATCCCACCCGCCTGCGCAAGGCGAGTGACACAAAAAACGCAATTTCCTCAAAAACAGGTTTTTGCTAACTCTCCTCAAAATGCACTTAGGAAGCTGAAATTTAAATATGTTGGTGTCCGTGACTCACTCTTTCATATGAGATCAAAAACGAAAAATTTGAGCTATTTGCCTCTTCTCCAGCCCCCTCAAAATTTGAGTGATCCGCCATTTTGAAATTTTCGAAAAAACAAAAAAAATACTTCTGCGCATTTTCAAGAAGAGTTCCTCACCAAATTTTGAGCGAATTTTATGAATACTCGCCGGCGCTACGCGTGGGGGAAAAAAATTATTATATATATATACGTAAATCTATCAAGGTGAGATCCGATTAAAAACTGGGCAACCTGAGATCCGACTCAAAATTTACAAATTATGGAATATATAGGAAGGGTAATTGCTTATTTATAGCATCTGATACATAACCACCATAGAGGGGTAACAAATTCTTAAAATAAATTATTTGAGAAGTTTTGAACAAGGTGAGATCCGTAAGTAAAGTATGGAAAGCTGAGATCTTATACACATATACAACCATTTTTGACGATAACGTTTCGATAAGTCGAGATCCAGCAACGTTGCCATAAATATTGTATGGTAATTTCGTGTATTTTTTTTATTTTATTCAAATCTAATAAAGTATACTTTATTTGAGACAAATGTTCATGTGGACAGTAGGCTAGCAAGTATTTACGTATTAAATATCTATTTTTTTTTCTATTTTTTGAGCGATTATTGCATTTTGATGAACATGTGAAAAATTTTTATGCGTTCATTGTGAGAAGTGAATTTCGATGCAGCCTACTTTTGTAAAATTGAATAAACTATACATGTATAAAACATGGATTTGATGAAAGACGTAGGGAGGAAAGTGGAGAAGTGCACAGAAAGTGATTTACATGAATTTTGCTAAAAATACGGTTAGAGCCATTTTATGGAGTTTCTCAAATATCATTTTTTTTAATAACCTCAAAATAATGGTTCACAAATTTTGAGAGGAGCTGGAGAGAGGGCAAATTCCTTAAAATTTTCGTTTCTTTTTCAGACGAAAAAGTAAGTTGCGGACTTTAACATATCCAAATTTCAGCCTCTTAAGTATATTTTGAGGGGATCTAGGGCAAAAAACAGCTTTTTGAGGAAGTTTTGAGTTATGAAATTTCTTTAATATCTCATATTATCTCCTCATCAAATCAACCAAAAAGTTCAAATATTGTGTGTGGGGTTAGTTTGGCACTATGACCTTTTGAATTAGGGTCAAAATCAATCCAGAATGGCGGATTATCAAAATTTGAATAGAGCTTAAGGAGTCTCAAAAAACGAGGATTTGAAAAATATGAATTTGAATGATTAATAACGATGAGAAGTATGCTGTATGCTAATTTCACATGTGATTTTGAAGCGGAATGAGGAGGGTGGTTGTCCTCAACATTTTGTGGGAGTAAACGAAAAAACGAAAATAAACGGCTTTTGGAGGGGAAATCACAATGTGATATTTCATGAATCTCGCATATTTCCTCATCAAATTAACCTAGAAGGGTCAATCCTTGTGTGTAGATTTGATTGGTGTCAAAATATGAGCCCCTTGAATTTAAGTTGAAATCGATTGTAAATGGATCCCAAATAGCGTATGTCCAAAATTGAGTCAAGCTTGAGAAGCTTTAAGCAACTGAAAAGTATGAACTTTTCCAATTTTGGAGGACAAAAAATTCTACATATTTCAGATTAAACTTCTCGGTGTTTTTAGTACGGATAAGGGGTGATGAATATGGGCTATAAGTTTGAGAAGTTCACTTGACAATATTACCTCCAAATATAATCAAGCCCCGATTAAAAAGTGAGCTCCAGTGATGCGGCATGGCTGCTCACTTTTTTTTCATTTTCAAATAATCTAAGACAGTAGGAAGAGGTTCTCTGATTCAGATATTGAAGTTATATAGAAATGGAATTCACACCTCAATTTTTTTTTTTGGTCAAGTAGGTGTATCAAAATGAAATATATAATAAAATTTTGATTTTTCTGAAAAGAATTCTATGTGAAGTTATCGAAAAAAATATAACAAATCAGCTACCTAAACAACCCAACAACAATAGAAAACCTGTTTAAATTCCTTAAAGCTACCAACCTCCTATCCAAAATCTAAACACCGCCTCTGGCCTTCGTTGCAGAATACGGCAAGTTAATGGAAAAAAGTAAAGTAAAGTTTTTAAAATAAAATAATTAAAAAATAAAACACAAAAGTTAAACTTTGTTCGTAAAGTAAATTCTTTAAAATTTGTATAGCATGGCAGTTTTCCCAGAATTATAATTCTATACATTTTTGCAAATTTTGAGGAAATACCTCTCTCCCCTCAGGGAATAAATGGGCATTTTAGAACAATTGCAGCTTTTATTTCAGGATTTATAGCGTAAATTATGTCAAGAAAAACAGCTAATAGTGAGTAATTTTTGAGACTTTAGAAAAGCATAAATACAAATGGGAAAACTTCAAGCTCCGCTCGACACGTGTTAATATTATTCTTAAGTTATGAAATTTTTAAAGGTTTATTTTGAGTCCAAAATGAATAACTTGAGGGGGAGTGAGCATGAAAATTCGACATCTTGAAATATGGTGCTACCTTAAGGGGCAGTATAAATGTGTATTCGCTTTATGTATTTAAAACTTGATATTTAATTTTTTTCTTGTTTTTCTCCCTGGTTGTTAATTTTTTCCGGCAAAGTGAGCACGTGCTCTCGCAAATAATAACAGTTTTTAATTTTAAAGCTTTCGACACAAAAAAACTTTATTTTTAAATATCGATACATAACGCGTTTTCGGCAAACAGACCTTTTCAGTGCAATAATACAGTATCGATATTTAAAAATAAAGTGTTTTTGTGTCAAAACGCATTTTCTATTCAAAACGATTCATACAACTTCAAAATCAATAATGTCATATCAATTTTTACAGCAGAACTCACCGCAATTTTCCACTGTTAGAAAAGGATCCAACAAATCACTTCCCCTCAAGTAAAAAGTATCCTCATTTTATCCGATTCCCTCAGTTCTTTGCAGGCTCTACAAAACTCCTTTTCAGAAAACGCCCTAATTTACCAAATTCAAAACTTAATACACTCCCTTATTCAAGCAGGAAATACAATCGAAATGATGTATATTCCCAGCCATGTAAACATTGAAGGTAACGACAAAGTCGACCACCTCGCAAAAACCGCTAGTAATACTTCTCCCATTCAAATTTTTACCCCCACAGACCTCAAATCTTACTTCACATTTATTACCACCCAAAAATGGCAATCAGAATGGTCCTACCAAAACACATCCAAACTCTTCACCCATAAAAAATCAGTTACACCATGGAAACACCTCGACCACTTAGATCGGAAAAGCGAAATAACAATCACCAGACTACGACTTGGTCACACTAGGCTCACACATAGTTACCTTTTCGAAAAGCTCCCACCACCAATATGCAGCCTATGTCATCAACAAAATATCACTGTCAACCACCTTCTCTTTCTGTGTTCAAAATTGTACGACATTCGAAAATCATTAAAAATCAAACAAGAAATAACCGACGACCCACAAAATATCCATAACATTTTGACTCTTTTACAACGTTGCGGCCTTCTATTTAAAATTTAACCATCCTAGAGGTGGCGTGATAACCAAGGCAGTTAAAAACGCCACCAAAAAAAAAAAAAAAAAAAAAGTTTTTAAAATTAAATACGTAAAACAACACTGAAGAAAAACTTTTTTTCTTGAAAATAACAATTTTATGTGAATTTTAGCCATTCAAGAAGATTCGTTTTTTTTTTGCATCTAATTTTTTTATTCATAAGCTTGATTTTTCTACAATTTCTTCTTGTTTTTTTTTTCGAAAAATGATGATTTTTAGCATTAACCTCAAGGTTTGACATTTTTCTCGAATCTCATTTTATTTTTAGTTTTCTTAGAGATTACCTCAAAATTTGAAATATCCTGAATTTTGCTTCTCTTTTTCCTTTAGATTCAGCTTAAAGTTCGCGTTTTTTTTTTCGAATCTCAATTTATTTTTAGTTTTTCAAAGATTACCTTCAAGTTTAAAGACTTTCTGATTTTTTTTTCCATGAAGTCAGCTGGAAGTTCAAAATTTTTCTCGAATCTTGTTTTATTTTTATATTTAAAGTGCTTATTTTGTCAAAGTGTCTTAACAACATAAATAATTTTTACAAAATGATTTAAAATTTATTTTAAAGTATTTTACAGTTGGTAAACGGACTCTTGTTTCACACGATTATTTTCTCGTTGCTAACTGGAAGAGTTATCTTTAAGTAATTTAAGGTAGTGCAAAATAGACCTGTTTTTGATTTCATAACAAACACTTAATTTGATTTTATTTCAAAACGTCTTGCTGCCTAAAGTATAACGTATTCGTGATTCAATACCGAATATAAGGAACGGAAAGATGAGATCCGCGTTGTTGCCGAATGCGCGGATCTCATCTGTTTCGAAACGTAACACTTAGATATACTCTGGTAGAGCGCTCTCTGCAAAACAAACGTCGAACTGACTTCGTATATGTTGGCCGAAAAAGTGGAAAGATGAGATCCGGGCAAAAATTGGGCAATGCATTCCTGATGGTATCCTGATGTCAAAAAACTCGATATACACGCTAAGAAAGGTGAGATCCGATTTCGGATCTCACCTTTCCAAAACGGAGCTCACCTTTCCACGAAATGTATATTTTGGATCTCACCTTTCGGAAATATAAATCTATATATATATATACCAAAAAGTTGGACATTAGCCAGATGATTACAAATGGTTTGAAACGCAAAGATTTGAAGACCCCACCCTTCCCCGACCTTCCCTTCCCAAATCAGGTAGGCTGTAATAGCTATCGTTTTGTTAAAAACTCAGCTAAAAAATCAAAGTATAATACAAACGTCTAATTTTTTGCTACATTTCTTCAACTCCCCTTGGAAAGCTGAAATTTTTAATAAAAATTTCAAGATTTTTGAGAGCGCATCGATCTCACATTTAAGTCTAGCGAACCTACATTTCGAATCGAATCAAAAATTTGAAAAATTTATTTTATATTTTTACTCGAATATTTAAACAGGAAATTTTGAACGATTTTATTACACGTCCAAATGGCGTTTCAAATGACAAGGGGGGGATTGAAATTCTTCAACATAAATCGAGAGGGAATTTGTTCCAGTGTAATAAATTATAAGGCTTCATCCCCTTTCATCTCCATTTGAAATTTATTAACGAATAGCGAATTACATAGTTGTATATTTTTTAAGCTGAGCCAAAAAATGATTATAAAAAAATTTGATTAAATGACTTACTAATATTTCAACTTTCATTTTTTTATCAATTTTCTTAGTTATTTTTCCATCAGTAATAAACGATCTGTGTACCTATATTTGCTTGATATTTGAACAAAAAATAACTCAACGTGCTTTCAACATAATAAGTAGATGAAATTCTACGCTCGTGCCATATACTGTACATAATTCCCACACATGTAATTGTAGATATTCGTGGACTTAATTTCCATTTCCTCTTCCCTACCCACCATTTCGGCTGATTATACAATAAATAAGGAAGACGAATCGAATAAAAGAAGCGAATAAAATCTACGTGAAGAATGTCACAGATCAATTAATGTAAATTACAAACGCCACGGTTATTTAGAAAAAGAGAAGAGAAAACGTCAATAATACAGAGGACGCAGCATCTAAACTAGAACCGCGAATGGCTTACTTAACTGGGTCGAGAATTAACTAACAACCGACATAATGTTTATGTTCGCAAATTTATTAAAAAATCGCGATCTTATCTGACGGGAAAACAATCACCACTTATCAATAATTAATTGAAGGCAATTCTTGAAACATACATATTTACCTGGGTAGAAGAAATTACGATGATATTTCTTGCATATTATTTTATCAAAGATACGAGGGATTTTATCGAGCTCAGCGTATCACACTGCCATTTCAGCTTCTTGGTTGGGCTTATTTAACGCGCTGATGAATCCGATAGAAAGAATTCTTTCTCGAAACTCACGATCACCGTTAAATAATCGGTTCATTATAAAGCAATGGAACTCGTAATTTTGTGGTTACCCAAAAAGCACCTTTTTTTTGAGAGATTGATCGAAGGTTAAAAATAATGGATATTTTAATCTATTTCAGCTGGCCACTAAGTTCGAGTGTGGTTTCTTCGACGATAAATTTTGAACCCAGCGATGAGTTTATGATTTAATTTCACAACTCGTTCGAGAGTCCAATACTGCAACTGGAGTTTATGTCGGCTAATTGCAATACGCGTTGAAATAACTTCGCGTCGGTTGATTCGCGGAACATAACATTAAAAATAATAGGAGGTCATATGTATTTAAAAATGGGGACACTTGATGCTGCTTTGTAGTTCCCATATCAATTCTTTTCCGTTAATATAATTACATAACTTGGCTCGCGCCTTTTCTTCAATTCATTACGTCAAGATCATACTGAAATATTAATTAATTTGAAGTTGATGCAGTCTTGTTTTTCGCTGATTGGATAATTACGCCCTTCACATCGCAGAATACGTTCGCGTGTTTATTAAATGGTACTGCGCCATTCGAAATAATTTTCATCCTTTACTCTGAGATGTTTCAAGTTTAAAAAGTATCAACTTCTCTTTCATTATTAGCACGTTTTAAGGACGATGACCGCTGTTTCTAACCTTCGAAATCATCCGTGATGGAGGATTTATAATACAGTATATTTCTTGTCACTAGCAATCATATGAGCTCATATCAATCATATTTGAGGCGTTTGAGGTTTCTCAAACTTCCTTCGAATTTTGATGATACGCTGTTTCGAATCATCGTCTCTAACGAATCCTTCTCTTTTCCAAGTGCATTTAAGATACAGTATCGTGTCCTTATTAATCATACGAGTATATATTTACCAAATTTGAGTTTTCTGAGGTTTCTCAAGCCTTCCTCAAATTTTTACGTTCCACTATTTTTAATGGTTTTCGCTAAAATTCAAAAATTCACATTCTAGTTCGGTAGTTCGTATTTGAGGCAACAAACAAAATTTGAGCTTACTGATTTGGTGGGGGGGGGGAGGGGGGAATATGGAGAAACATCATGACTCAAAAATTTCTTCAAAAAATTATTTTTACTTCAACTTTTTCTTTTTCATATTCATTAAGAAGGCTAAACTGAGGATATGTTGGTGTTCTCAACTTCTTCTCTTGTACAAAATCATAACAAAACGTTTTAAGATATTTTCGCCTTTCGGTCCCTCTTGAGTAAATCACTATTTTGAATTGTATCAAACGTAAGTGAAAATATATTTTAGATATTCTCATAACAATTTTTTTTGAGAAATTTTCATATATATGTACTATGCCTTCCAAGAGATTTAATGAACGAAATACATATAAACGGGTATAATTTAATGAACATCGTGCCTTATACTATAATGGATAATATACGTTAAGGTAGGTAGAAATAGAATTATCTTTTTCTCCCACGAAAAGTCAAAAAAGCAAAATCACAATACTTGCTAAATTAGTACAAAAAAGGTTATAAAAATCTCACCCTTTTAACTCAATTTGTAGATTCTCCAAAATAAGATCAAAATTTGAAAAAAAATTGTAATAAAAAATTTCATACTTTTTTCGCACTAGAAAGTAATATTTGGTCACCTAAAGACGGAAAAAATGGATCCTGCCAATTTTGTTAGATTTAATGGGTGCAAACTTTTATTCAATGATTCTGCAAAAACAAAAATTGTGTTTATTTTTTTAGAAACGTAAGCAGCCATGCAGCATTAATGGAGCTGAGTTTCTAATTTGGGCTTGTTCAGTTTGCATATAATATTCCTAACCCCTTCATGTTTATAGGTCACACTCAATACCAAGTCTTTAACCCCAAGTTTTAAACCCCAACTCTATCCCTTCCAAAACCACTTAAGAAGTTAAATTTAGAACAAATGTAGTAATGCAATAATTGTATGAACACGTATTACTTCGAATAATAACCACTTGGGGCTTCTCAAATTATCCTCAAATTTTTACAATCAACCATTTTGGGTCCATTTTGACCCTAATTTGAGATTTTATATTCTAATCACTAACCAACAACACATAGGAAGTTTGACCTTTCTAGGTCAATTTGGTGAGGAGATATGGAAGATTTGTGTAATTTCCTGTAGCAATTTCCCTACCAAAAGCTGTTTTTGCTCTAATTCCCCTCCAAATCCACTAGGGAAGGTAAAATCGGAACAGGTTAGTCAATTGATCTAATTTTATCATACTACACCACAATAAAAATTTTTCGACCTTTCATGTAATTCCAGTAAATTTTGAGGTTGATACCCCCCCACCCCTTAACCCCTGCAATAGCATAGATGGGGGTGAATTTAGAATACAGTATAATTCTCATCACTCATAATCATACAAGTTCATAAAAATTAAATTTTTACTACTATGAGGATGCTCAAGCTCTATTCAAATTTTGAGAATCCACCATTTTGAATTAAATTCAAAGCATCATATTCCGATGCCAAAGTGATCTCACACACAAAGTTTGATCTTTCTACATTGATTTGGTGAGGAGATATGGAAGATTCCCGAAAATTCATGACTCAGAACTTCCTCAAAAGCCATTTGTTGCTCTAAACCCCCTCAAAATGCACTTGGGAAGCTGAAATTTGAATATGTTGGTACGTGACCAATGTTTGATATGAAATCAAAAACAATAAGTTTGATCCATTTGCACTCTCTCCAACTTTTCTCAAAACTTGAATGATCCGTCATTCTGAGGTGTATCGAAAAAACCAAAAAGTACTCTTCTCGCATTTTTAAGAAGAGTCTCTCACGAAGTTATGAACAAATTTCATGATTAGCCGCCGCAGACCTTACGCGTGGGAGAAAAAGAAATATAATACCAAAAAGTTGGATATTTACCAGATGATTACAAATGATCTGAAAAGCAAAAATTTAAAGATTCCTCTCCCCGACCCCCAATAAAGTAGTCTATAACAGCTGTCGTTTTCAAGTTGAAAACTCAACTAAAAATGCACGACAAGAGAGTAAGTATTCGTTGTATGCATAGCACAGGTTTCATTTAGGTTCTTTCACACTCGTGAAGCAAAATAGGCTCGATTTTCGATTCACAGAAGTTCCCAAAGTCTTAGTTTTTGATGACGTTACATCTGTACGATGCCATTTGAAATAAGAAAGGGATACATTGAGAAACACTATGAAGTAAAAATTAAGCATATTTTGCCTTTTACGCCTTGAGTCTAATTCGTACTGTGTATGGAACCAATAAATCTGCAATTGTCCATTAATTTTCAAAAATGACCAAAATTTGAACTTTAACAAAAAAATTTAAAAAGGATTCAGATTTTCTAAACTAAAAATAAATATGTGACTTGAATTTTTTCAGTCTTTGAACCAAGAAAAAACTTTTGTGGGCAAAAATTTAATAGCCTAAAATCAATTTTATTTAGTTTTTTTCGATTTTTGAAAACGTTAATTTTATTTTTGGGCTTTAAAAAATGAGTCAAGGGCCTGAATCTAATTTCCAATTAGATAATATTTTAACAAGCCTGATACCAACGAGAGATGAGATGATAAGCGCTGTTATTAATGCGCGTAAGAACATTCGCAGACGAATAAAACAGATATTGCTTTCCGGGGTATACCTACAGTAAGCGTATAAACTGTCATAATTCTCCAGCAAACAATAACACCCAAGATACGCGACAAATTACATAATCAAGCGAATTAACCCTCTCGAAATCATTTCCAACCGGCAGCATATTCTCGCGAGCGACGATCACGATACGAAGGCGTAGCGCCAACTCATCTATCGAACGGAACACAAAACGGAACCGTTGTTTACCATCGAGGGGAAATTTGAAAACTTTCTTAATATCCTGACTCGACATATTTTCCACCTTACCTAAGCAATACGCTACTTCCCCTTATTACGGTCGCCTTGTATAAGCTATTAATCGTTAATTAGTCCGCGACTAGATGTACTAAGTGACGGGCTTAACGATCGATAGTTTTCATTTCGAGCGAACTCATTTCAATATTATTTTTCAACGAAATTTGTTTTCCATCGCTTGGTCGAATCGCGGTAAGTAGGTTCCATCGAGATGAATAATTACCCGAGCGCGTTCAGACTGAGTCATCGCCGGGCTTCGCGAACTTACGTCAATTATCGCTTAACGGATTCAATTTTTTTTTAATTTTCGCAATCCCATTTCAATTGGCGGTAATTAGGTTAACGAATGAGTTGTGACTCACGATTTCGTATTTGATTTGGAGTCGTTTTTTCATCCAACAAGGCGAAAACATTGAATTCTTATGTGAGGGATATCGGTTTTTGCTCTGCCCTATGATATTGTTCGTCTATGTATTACGTTACTTTCCCAACTATTATTTCATCTGTTACGAAAGCAGTAAAACATGAACTTGAAAGCTGACACGAATAATGCTCTACGTAGCTCATTACTGAAAAAACTCGACAGATGCATCACATTTTTTTTTTTTATAATGAAGCAGCTCCAAATTTTGCATTTTAATATTATAGAATATTGGTAAAATACATCTCCTACTCTTTTAAAAAAAAGTTTTATAATAAAGTATTACACATAATTTTGATTATTGTTTCAAATTTCAAATAATGTAACCACTTGAAAAAAAAAATCAACGACACAAGCATCTTATTCGAATTCTGCTCCATTTCTCGAAGAAACTATGCACCCTCCAAGCAGTCAGTATTTTTTCTCATTCGCTAAATAGGACCTCAGTAAGGGCATCACTCTGAACACACACCGTGCAAATAAAGAAGGTAATATTTTCGCCGCACAGCACCACCGAGCATTTCGTCGATATAACATTATTGCAGCTGGAAAACTAGGTAACCATAAGAAAAAGGAAATTACCCTACATGTAACGTTCGATTAAAGGCGACTCGAGGAGCTGAAAAAATAAATAGAAAAAAAGGCTCAATCTAAAAGATATTTTTAGCTAGTCAAGTGAAACGTGTATTGCCTAACCAAAGAGGTAATAAAGTGCATTACGTTTTATTGCCTTCTGTTAGATGGTTAGGTATCCAGGGGTAGTACAGCGGATGGCGACGCGCCACAGACACCGGCGTCGAGAATTAGAAGCGAAAATGCAACCTTTCGTGTGTGCCGATCACGATGTAATTTCACCTTTTCTTCGTACCGTTGTCTTGTTAACGTTTTTCAAAATTGGTTTCATCGGCTGACAATTTCTCTCATTTCATTATAGCGAGTGTCGCTGTGCAAGCCACCGATGTAATAATTTTTGAAATTCTAGTAGCCTCTCGTATGAAGAGATCGTGTCGAGTATCGCAGCATGTAGAGTTTTTTATTTTTTGTATCAATAAGATATTCTCCATTCTGCTCCACACCACGTGTATCGTATACGCATGGAGTTTTTTTTGTGTACCAAAATAATGAGCCAGCATTTTCAATAAGCTGAGAAATTCGAGTTCCTTTTTATCGTATCAGACTGTGAGGAGAAGAGGAAGAAGCACTTTATGAAATTTTACGAGTAAAAAAATTCTCATCACCATGTTCGTCTCGTTGAGGTAGAATTTTAAACCAGTAAGTACCACAAAATGACGACGAATAAATCGCGAATTAAAATTCTCAGTCTTTTGAACCACATAATATAAATTTGCTTCATCGTATGCCTCTTCTTCATATCCCATAATCTTACACTAATCACTCGAAAAATAAACATCTTGCCGACAATTTTTAATTGAGAGAGGACATGAGTGCATTTTTTGAGTATGATAAATATACGCCCAACAAATTAACATAATTGTAAAATTTTATGCCAATGAACAAACTACCAAGCAATTTCAAAATGTTCGTCTCAACTATTATCGTCCATTGACCACTGCGAATTTGACATCTTATATCATGTCAAAATTTTCATCACCTTTCCCTTAAAAATTGTCCAAGAAGTGTAAGAACAAAGACTATGATTTTTTTTTAAATATCAACTACAACACTCATGACAACGGGATGCTTTTGAAGTCGTTTTCAACCACCTTATTCCCGTAGTCACGATATTTCTTGCAAATACATTCACATTTGTGCTATCGTCAAATATATCTACATGTAAGTATAAATGTAACTTGGAAAAAATTAAGTTCAAGTGGTTGAAATATTTTCGCAAATGTTGAGCATTCGATATTTTGTAATGATAAAAAAAAACACACATACGAGCACTTGGAGATTCGCTAAGCACGCTGAGAATTCATGCTTTGATACGAAAATCTTTGTTTCTCAAGATATGAATACCTCAAATTAAAGCCATACCGAGTATATGACCATTGTTAATTTTGCTTCTTCAAAAAAATTAAAAACATCAGTTTTTATACCTGTTTATAACACAATACAATAGCAATATTTATTCTATTTGTGAATTTTTGAAGGCAATAAAAAAAGGGGAGTGAAATAAATTTCTACTTTGTGTGGTTTTATTGAATAGATGGAACACAAAGAGGACAATAAAAAAGATATGTAGCATACATTTCTTATTCTGTGGTGTTCATTGAATAGATAGTACACAAAAAGGGCAATAAGAAAGACACCTGCAATAAATTACCTACTTTGTGGTTTCATTGAATAGATGGAACACAAAGAGGACAATAAAAAAGATATGTGGCGTACATTCCCTATTCTGTGATGTTCATTGAATAGATAGTACACATAAAGGGCAATAAGAAAGACACCTGCAATAAATTATCTACTTTGTGGTTTCATTGAATAGATGGAACACAAAGAGGGCAATAAAGAAGATATGTGGCATACATTTCTTATTCTATGGTGTTCGTTGAATAGATAGTACACAAAAAGGGCAATAAGAAAGACACCTGCAATCAATTTCTACTCTATGGTTTAATGAACATATCACAAATTCTTCACATTTTTCCCAATTAGGAACCATGATAATTATACTGATTTCATTCCTTTATGGCTTCACAGCTCTTCCAGATTATTTGGTTAACATACAGATGATAATAAAACAACGGGAATTCTCAAGCTTTTACTCGAAAGGGGGTCATAAAATTTCATAGGTACTTTCTTTTTCCTTTTCTTCCTCATTATTTTAGTATTTTTCCATTCCCAACTTTTCCTTCAGAACTTTTGGGAAATTTTATTAGATATCTCATAATTTACACCTTGAAATCCATTAGTTTAGGAATTCTGGAAAATAAATAATAACAAAAAAAAAAATGAATTTTAATATGCTACTACATTTTTATAGTCCCATTGAACTGATTCTCACATTCTGCATGAACGAATATGACTTTTAAAACATATCGAGTATTTGTAAACTCAGTAAGTAGGTAGGTATAAACAGAGAAAAAAATGTCAACACGAACTGCACCCTTGATACTTCATTTATGCAAGTATTTGGCAACAAAAGAAATTCCCTGTTTACACCAATACAAATACAATACGATATTAATACCGCTTAATGAATGCTCATTCTTTCGTCGTTCAATTAACAACTCAGGCTCGCTTTATTTATAGGCACGCACGCTAAATCACTGAAAATAATTAAAACTCCCGATTATTTACTAATAACGCGTTAAACACTCAATCTCACAAATCCTCATATGAGCTCTCAAGCTCGTGAATTTTATTTCCGCATTCCTGGCTTTTCACTCGATTGCGAATGAATTACATATTATGAGAGGCGAATTCGTCAGTTAATTAAAGTAGTCGCGTTGCATACTTCGCTTTTCGGTTACAATGGCACAATAATTATAAACGGGTTTTAAAAAACAATGTATCGGTGGCGTGTTACACACGGGTTAAAAAACACAAATGACGAATGGAAAGTAAAATGCAGGATTCAGAAAACAATCTGAAAAACATTTCAAACGGTTGAAAATTAAGCTCAAACTTTCAAAAGACCAAGAGAAATCAAAGAGATGTCATACAGCGAAACGAGGAGCATAAACAAAATAATAATGACAGTGAAATATTATATTCTCAACTCAGAACTACCAAAACATTCTTGTACATTCACATGAAAGCGAAAGAATGTTCAGTACTCAATATAAGCTCATTATTTTCTAAGAAGTGGACTATTAAACTGCTAACTGTAGCTTATTTCTTCAAGAAGCAGGATCATTAAGGATGGTAAAGTAGGCAAGTTCAAACGTGGTGTTTCAAAAAAGGGGGCCTAAATTTCTATTATCATAAACAAATTCTATAAGTAAGAAAGTGTAAAAAAAAAATTAATCAACATAAAAATCGTACAGTAATGAAAAAATATCCAAAGCTGGTGATAAAAATCGCCCAAAACTGGTAAAAACCACAAAAATGATTTTGAAAATTAATAAAAGAAAAGGCTAACAATGAAAAAGTATCTGAAAAAAAAAATGTAAGCAGCGACAACACATTACTGGAATAATTTAGTTAATTTTAGTTAAACTCTTCATGTTTAAAGACCAAACCCAACTACAGAGTCTAAGAATTCCTACCTACCCTCCTAAAACCACCGAAGAAGACGTGTAATTGACATGTTGTATGTACTTTGTACCATACAGTCATATTATGAGCCCATATTACATTTCAGTTATTTGAACTCCTCAAGTAGATCTCCATTTTTTATCCAAACTAAGGCAAATCCAAATGACTCATCACAATAAACAAATTTCCGGACTTGACTTAATCTTCTCCTACCATGAAGAGCACTAATCCTTCCTTTTCCCCTCCAGCATCATTTGTGAGAGCAGATTTGAGATATAGTATAATTCTAATTCACAATAATCATACGATTTACATATTTATCAAGTTTGATTTATTTTAGGCCACTAGAAATGTTTGCAGGTAAGTTTCGGAATTAACGATTTTTATATTTTTGGCGCCTTAGGAAGGGCTAGAGCTATATTTTTTTGGCGTCTGCAGAAAGACTAGAGGAAAGTTCAAGTTTCTAATCTTTCTATTTTAGGAGAACGATGTCGATATTTTTTGGTACCCTTTAGAAAACATTAAAGCTGAGTAGAAAGATCATTCAAAGTAAAATTATTTTGGCGCCCTAGGAAGGACCTTTTTAATTTTTAATTGCGAATATTTACATTTCAGCGAAAATATTATTGTAAATTCTTCAAGTTGTTAGAATATGTTAATAAGATAAGTTACTTTCAAATATCACCAAAACAGTAAATTTATCATGTGAAATTTAAATTTAAATTTGCCGCTGGTACCTGCGCTAATTAACTTCCATATTTGGCGACGATGAACCGTTAAACACGATAATTATAAGCACCTGTTGTAAATTACATTACCCCAACGTCTCGAACAAATACGCAAGCGTTTATGGTACGAATATGCCCATGGTATGAGTTGATATATCTAGCTGACCGCTTGAAAACACGCTTGTTATTGCGGTGAAATAATTTTTAATTGGATCGTTAAATTCAGCCCTTGAGAATGTAACATACGGTCATAATTTTTGCTGTTACAGCACTTGAGCTGTGGTAGGCCGAAAAACACACTGTAAATATTACACAGTCGATGTCTATATATTCGTGTCCGCATATACTTAACGAGGACTGAAGAAGGGTATATTCCTTCGATATCTGGAACCTCTTCACTCGGCCGTTCGGTATCTTGTTCCAAAATTCATAATTGGCAAGAGACCGTCGTATTCTCGTGTTCTCGTGCCAACGCCGGGCGTCCGAGATTAACAACGAGAGCGGATTGTAAATTTCGAATTAGCCCGGTTTCCCTTTCCGGCGTTCTTCGGTCAAGAATATTAATTATCGAAGCTGGCGGGTTTTTAAAAATTTACCGCGAGCTTCCGTACTAATTGAATCAATTAATTCGGCGCCGCGTCGTTTCCACCTCGCTCGTATTCGACGGAGCGTGAAATATTCACTCGTAAGAATCGACTCGTGCTTAGAATCGAAAAACGAGATTTGGCGTAGAGAAAAAAGCGATTGGTTATATGTTTTCTTAATTGCCCTTAGTCTGCGGTGAATGTAATCTTTTGCTCGTTGTTTTGATCTGATTTGTTGCAAAGGGTACGAATAGGTTGTGCCTTTGAGACAAGGCTGCCGTGTTGCAATTAGGTATAAGGAAGGAATGTTTTTTTTTTTTTATGAATAATAAAAAGGGAAAAAGACCATTCTTAATTATTAAATGCATGAATATTTATTATCAAAAAATTTATACACTTTTCTCACATTTGAGCACCAAGGTGGAGTGAAAAAAAATATCCTTGAATTCTCACGAAAGTTTAATAAACGTTCTTTAATCTTTTTCTCAATGCACAAGTTCAAAAACTTCATACTTGCTTTTCCCTCATTTTCATTTTTTTCATTTTCTATATTCCTATACAACTTTTGGAATTTTTTTTGTTTTATTATTTACTATACCCTCATACTTAGGTATGTTCTCATGCACCATCCATTTCTATATCTTTCCTCAGTCATGAGATTTGCGTGTTCATAGATTTCAAAACATTTTTTTCGATTAAATAGTGAACTAAGCACACCAAAAATGTTATTTTGAGGGGGTTTTGAGCTACGAAACTTCAAAATCGTATTTGAATTTAGCTGTACACTAGAATATAGTTGCTTGAATTTGAGTGAAAATGAGTCGAAAACGGCGCATGGTCAAAATATGAGAAAAGTATGAAGAGTCTTATTAGGAACATTCAGCCAGCTGGTTGCTCCTCCTCACCCATCTGTGCCAGTGGGTGTTAGTTGTTGGGTTGAATGCTTTTTGTGTGTTAGGCTAAATTCTCGCATTAGCCTAGCTACACGTGTTGGTCGGTTGGCTAGCCCAGCTACTCGCAGATAAAGTAGCGTGTGTCTGAGTATATAAGGAATTGGCCGATCGTCTAACCGACTTCACTTTATACTATCATCTTTTTCAATTAGTTATTTCGTATACGACATTTTCATTTCGTCTATTTCTGCGTAAAATCTAAACGCTCAAGAAGAAGCTACAGGCGAGTATCAACTAAATACAAAACGATCACTATAAGCGAACAGGGCAATTATCTAGGCTGTGAAAGCGAAGGTCCATGAATTTACTCTTGAGCCTAAGAAAGAAAAATCAAAAGCCTTGCTTCTTTCACGCAACACTACCCGACTGGGAATCGCTTGCGGCATTACTTCCAGCCAGGTAGAGGCATCTTGGCGATCAACCTACATCTCCTCCACGAGTTTCCCCCAATGTGCTGGCTTGCACACCAGGCGTCCTACTCATCTGAAGTTCAGCTATCTCATCATTCTTTTCTTCTGGTTGCCCTACTCCCTGATGGTGGGTTTCGGTTTTGTCTTCGCAGTGCGCGCATCTTCTCGGTGGGCTTGGGTACTTTATTCTTAACTCTTACCTTTTGGGAGTGTGGCAGTCACCTGCACGTTAGGGCTCTACTTCTGTCTGCGTCATCCCACCTCACTTCAAGCCATGAAGTAAGACAGGTGCGGTCTGCAATCAGATCAGTGCCTCGGCCATGGGGTCCGACGAGCGTAATCCCACTCATACAACAATTCAGTCCACTGTATGGAACTTGGGACCAACAACCAATGAACAACAGACTCGATAAGCCTAACACTTTGCTTTGGGCATTAGATTAACGCGAGTAAAGTGTATTCAATAACCGGGTACAATTAGCCTGAAGATTATCTTGGGCATAACGCCAAAAATCTACAACCCTCATTTTTAACAGGCTATAAAAATATGGAAAAATATAAAATGGGATCTGTCACAATCCTAAATGGCCAAAGTAAATTAATTTGAGTTTTTATAATGACTATGGACGAAATATGAACCCTACCTCAAATCCACTTTCATAGGTGAGGCTGAAGGGAAGAAAGGGAGGTTACTAATCTCAAATTGTAATAAACGTAAACTAAAGATCAAAGTTTTAATACAATACAGTAAGCTCAAATCACCAATATATCAGCATTTGAACTTCTTAAATAAGTTTGAAGATAAGTTAGAAGGAAAATGGTCTTTGAAAGGGAAATCAAGTTGAGAAATTTCATCAATCGTTCATAGTTTATCAACAAATGTACTAATAAAGCTAGCATTTTGTATGTAGGGTTTGTTACAAACTAAAGTATGATTATTTTGAATTTATATGAAATGGTCAAAGTTTAAGGAAGACTTGAGGAGTCTTAAATAGCTCAAATTTGATAAATATGAGCTTATGTACTTCCTGTGTGGATGAATAAGCGACTAAGTGTCATCAATTGCCAATGACGTACATCCTTCTTCTAATATTCTAGTCCTTCCTAAGGTGCCAAAAAGTCCAAATCGTAGTACTCGAAATTTGTTTCTGAATATTAGCGGAGTTTTCAGCAAAACTCTTATTTACGGTTAAATTAAGCACTTCTCTCACATCTCGACTGAAATTTATGAAAAATATACCATGATTCCCAACATCTCATCAGGAAGCCACTCTTGCGGAATATGCGATGATAATTCATTTCAAAATTGAATTTTACCTAAGTGCATTATCGAGTTTTCGCGAAGCTTTTTAACGAACGTATATAAAAATGTGATTTCGAAGTAGCGCGTGCTACTACATTATAGAGTAATTGGCAACGCCAAATGGTTTACGAACCTTCGTCTCGAAGTTTGGCGAAAATTTCGTCGCTTTGAGAAGCTTTTTACGAGTAACTCTGTCATTTATATAAATGGCAATGCCGAAACGTATCGCAAATAAAGCTTTTGTACCAACACCGATGAAAAGAGTCTTTCTTTATTTGTATTTTTTTAAATATTTCCTTTACTTCAGGTATCGGCGCGCACTTCACAGTTGCCATTTGCATACTAATGAAAGTGAAATACTTGAATACCAAACCAACGTCTCGGATAGGCCTCAATTACGACAGAAGTCGGTATTCGCGTAAATAAAATTTTTTCGACATTCGTCGAAAGTTAGGTAATCACAGGAGATACCTAAGAAGGCGCGTCGATCGTATAAAACATTCAAAGAAGTCGATTTATAACGGAGACCAATACAATTTCTAAAATTATGCGTACACGATGCAAAACCAACGTAGCGGAAAAGCTATTATTAATCAAAAGCGAAGTTGACCATTTCACGTCAACGTGATTCCATCATTAAATGCATTACCATGTCGTACGTGACGACAACAATACAAACTTTCACTCGCTTACAGACGATAATCGGAGCGCTTTTCATCGCCGCGCAGCCATTAAAACTACGTCACCTCGCTAATCCATCTCTCATCTTCTCAACACCGTAAGGTAATAAGGAAATCGGCGTAATCCGAGAGAATTT
Source organism: Phenacoccus solenopsis (assembly GCA_009761765.1). Lineage (NCBI taxonomy): Eukaryota > Metazoa > Arthropoda > Insecta > Hemiptera > Pseudococcidae > Phenacoccus > Phenacoccus solenopsis. The sequence continues at coordinate 6,066,881 of CM019756.1, forward strand.
CATATCAGCCGAAAACGGTCTTATCGCGCACGCAAAACGCCATCGCGTCACTTTCGCCGAATGTTTTTTTTTTTTCGCTTTTCTTCGAGATAATTATGGAAGATTTGATCGTTAAAACGAGATGCGCAGGAATCGTTATCGCGTCGATGATGAAAACTGCGAGTATAGAAGACTTGTTTTGGTTTATAATGGCGCTAATAATTTAAGGAAAGGAAAAAATACAGAAAATACGGTTACCAACGACCAAACGTAGCAACATGTTGAAGCAAAAAATGAACAGTCGGTGAAATATTGTGAAGTTTTTCGGTAATAACGGTAACATCTGCAACCATCCTGAGCTATATACAGTGTTTGGAATTTTTGAGACATTATATCGGTTCAGCGTGGCGATTTGAAAGTGAAAAAAAATATATTTTTTTTTGCATTCTCATTGGAACTAAATAAATAAATCCTACACAGAATGCAACAATGAAATAACTTGAAAAACTATTTTATAGAGTTATACATTTGAACAGATAATATTGGAATATATTTTGAAGATTGAACTGGTGCACCGACGTGCTGAGTCTACATTGCTTGAAAGGAACTCTCATGCCTCGAGATACCTATGTGCTCTTTCTGTCGTACGAAGAAATAAACAATAATAATAGATGGTACGAATTTTAGGTTTTTTCAAAAAATTAAAAAAGCTAAAGAAAAGTACCTAGTTGTTAAATGATCTGAAAAAATTTGAAAAAATTTGTAGTCCTCGAAATTAATGGGAACCTCCACCAAAAGAAACCAAATTTTTCAAAAATTTGAAATTTCAAAAAAAATAGATTTTTTGACATTGGGAATTTCTGGTCTGCTCATTAGTTAAATTATGTCGTCAAAAACTAAAAGATTTTTACTAGACGATTTTTTCGAAATTTGTGGGGTATTTTTAGCTGAGTTTTTAACAAAACGATAGCTATTACAGCCTACCTGATTTGGGAAGGGAAGGTCGGGGGAGCGTGGGGTCTTCAAATCTTTGCGTTTCAGACCATTTGTAATCATCTGGCAAATGTCCAACTTTTTGGTATACATATTTTTTTCCCCCACGCGTAGCGCCGGCGAGTATTCATAAAATTCGCTCAAAATTCGGTGAGGGACTCTTCTTGCAAATACGCAAAAACAGTTTTTTTGTTTTTTCGATAAATTTCAAAATGGCGGATCACTCAAATTTTGAGGGGGCTGGAGAAGGGGCAAATAGCTCAAATTTTTCGTTTTTGATTTCATATGAAAGAGTGAGTCACGGATACTAACATATCCAAATTTCAGCTTCTTGAGTGCATATTGAGAGGAGTTAGATCAAAAAACGGCTTTTTGAGGAAGTTTTGAGTCATGAAATTTCTTGAATCTTCCATATCTCCCCACCAAATCAAGTTAAAGAGGTCAAATTTTGTGTGTGAGGTTAGTTGGTGACCACAATATGACCTCTTGAATTTGGATCAAAATGGATTCAAAATGGCGGATTATCAAAATTTTGAGTAGAGCTTGAGGAGCCTCAAGTTGGTAAAAATGTAATTAATATGAATTCATATGGTTATTGGGGATAAGTTGTATACTATATCCCGAATTCACTTCCATACATGATGTTGGAGGGGGAAGGCGGGGTTACCAACCTAAAATAGTGGTGGGGGTACAGGAGGGGTCGAAAATTTTTTATTGCTGTGTCATATGATAAAATGAGCCCAAGTGACAAACGTATTTTGATTTTAGCTTCCTCAGTGATTTTGGAGGGGAGTTAGAGCAAAAAACGGCTTTTGGAGGGGAAATTGCTGCAGGAAATTTCATGAATCTTCCATATCTCATCACCAAATCGGCCTAGAATGGTCAAACTTTGTGTGTAGGATTAGTTTGTGACCAGAATATAACCACTTAAATTTGAGTCAAAATGGATCCAAAATGGCGGATTACAATTTGAAGATAATTTGAGGACCCTCAAATAGTTATAATTTGAGAAATATGTGTTCGTATGATTATTTCATGGCAAGAAATACTACATTTGTGCCAAATTCAACTTCTTAAGTGTTTTTGGAAAGGATGGTAGGGATTTTCAGACTTGGTATTGGGTGTGGCCTGTAGTGATAAACGGTTAAGCAAGGTTATTACTAAATCAAAACAAGCCCCAGTTAAAAACTCAGCTCCAGTAATGCGGCATGGCTGCTTACGTTTTTTTTTTTTTAATTCTTTGGATTCACTGAGATCATTCTTGGATACATGTACTACACATGTGAAACTGTCATTTCTGCATACAACAGTGCTCTTTCAGCAGTCGCACGAAGTTGAATGTATTTTACAAAAATCTGAAATCCTCAAAAAATAAAGAAGAGGAGGTACACAAATAGTGAAACTGAAATTTCTTTAGAAGTTTTTCTATTCGCGTCTATCATAACAACGACTTACTTAAAACTAAAGATAATTGATATTCTGTCGTAAATCAATAAAAAGTTGATTACGATTAATACGTAAAAGTAAAAATTAGATAAATATGTATAAGTAAAGCTATATGGTGACGGGGAGGGGAGCGGGGTCTCACTGCGCCAAACATGCAACCGAAATAATTTCAACATACTATCTCCTGTACACATCCACCGTTGCAATTTTCTACCTATAGTCTAACTTTACGCTAAGTTTATCTCATTAAAATACGTTCGGACGATCAAAGTCGCCCCAGGTAACCACGTACATAGCTGAAGTTAGCTTACGATTTCGCAGTTTTCACGAATTCACATCACAACGTATACACGCTTCAACGAACTTGACTTTAACTTCATTTCGATCGTCCGTACTCCTTTGGTAATTGCTTCCCTCCGTTCATCCTCGGCTGTTGAAAAAGAAACAACTGCAGCATAAACAACTCGCTTGAAACTTCACTCGAGATACATCGCTGGCAAGAACTTGGGGTAAATTTATCGAATGAGCTATAAAGGACCCACGAATGAGGAAAAAATCGTGTTTTCCGTGATCTCTGCTACGACAGTTGGAAAGACTGGATTGACCTACTTTATAGCACACTCCAAGGTCAAAGTAAGGTGAAAAAATTCAACCACTTTTCAAAGCAAATCCCACTACGGAATCTCATTAATCCGGTGACCGCACAGAAATGCAAATTTTTCCGGCCAATTTACAAACTAATGGAAAACTTTACGCGATGGCTATTCCAGTTCATCAAAAGCTGCCAACTTCTGTTCTCGAACGACCATTAACAGGTAATTTCGCCTCGAACGCGTAAATTTCTCGGCTTTATCGACCCCTGAGTCGACGAAACACTAGAGCTGCGACTTCTCGACATTCTTCGCGCGAAAATCTCTTCAGCTCTGTATTATTGAACTATTTCGCTAATGTGTTATAAATCTCTCGGCATTAATGATTCGAGCAGCCGGCGTTTAAAAGGAAACTTAATAAAGTATCGTTTCGGTACCAGTATAAACCGGGGTGAATGTGGAAATTTGAGATTTCGCAAAGGCTTCTTTTTCGTGCGACGGCGGTTTCCAACGAGGAAAAAAAAAACGCGCCGTCGAAATAACCATTAAGAACGTCCCGCTTTCTTTCGCCGAACGCAGGAAAAAAATAAAAGATTTTCTTCGAATAATAATTTATTTTTCCGTTTCCTCGCGCTACTCGCTTATACGCGTTCGTTTTTATTTTTTATCAACGCCTTTCTCCGCCGGCTACGTTTTTATCTCGCCCGAAAGAAAAGATTTGGAAATATAAAAATTAAGCGGTTCTATTATTTCATTTATAAATTACATTTTTGTACGTTCGCGCGTATTTCTCATTTCGGCCCATTCTTATTTCGGCTTCGACGAAACGGAATTTCCTCCGCAGACGTTATCGACTCGGCGTCTCGTTTTCGAAAATTAAACGTTCGTTCGGAAACGCCACGCCGGCGAAGGGGAACGCGAACGGATTTGCCTTTTACGACCTGTACTCGTTTCAACGAGCGAAAAGAAATCTCGGCGATATTATCCTCCGTCGATCTGCCGAGTCGGTCTTTTCCGCAGCGAAAACGCGACGGCAATTATTACAGATAAAAGTCCATTAGTGGTATCTGATAGCGCACCAAAGAGCAACTCTACCATAAAGTGACATGTTTAGAAAAAGTTTTTCTTTCAAATTACAAAATTCAGGGATATGGTATACCGAAACAAATGGAAGAAATAGTTGGCAATTTAAACCGTTAATGGAAGTCGTTCCACTGGAACTTTTTTTTTTCTCGAATTAAACGCAGTAAATCACGAGGCGAACAAGCGTAGAATTAAAATTACAATGAAATCGGTTCGATACTCGAATTAATTTTTTCCCTTCTTTTTCGTGTAATTGAAGCAAACAAACTACCTGGATGCGGTTTGCATTTCAATGAGACTAATGTACCGTTTTACCTGGTACGCGAATGTGGTTGGACGTTATAGCGTACATGTCAAAATTTTCATGATTTGTGTCGACCGAGTCGTGTGTTTACTCGACCTTAATCAATTTGCAATTGCCAATGTACACCAGATACAGCTTTTACCGGCGAACGTGCGCGTAATTTACTCCGCCAAACGGGTAATATCGTTGCACTGTACTGACGTTTCATGTGGGTCGTGATGATGCGTTCAACGGTATTACATCATTCCGCCCAAGTTCCGATGAAATAAGTAAAGAGAGAGGCTTAAGCGATCTTGCCTCTGTGCTTATCGTCAAAGTATTTGGGTATATTATCGATAATTTGGAGTCGGGAGGGAGTTGTGGCCCTCTAAATGCTTCAATTTCACTCCCTTCCTTCACTAAGGTTTTTCTGTCTAATTTCAGTTCTTCGAAGATAACTCGAGTGAAAATTAACGGATTGACTTTAAATTTGAAGAATAGGTAGAAGAAGTGGAGCTTAAAAGGCTTAATGTTTTTTAAGTCAGTTCGCTAACAGCAGTCGAGTTTCCGAGCTTTGAAGCATTTCTAGTTTTTTGTAAATATCTCGGTAGCGAAGAGTGATAAAATAAAATATATAGGAACAAAGTTGTAGCAAATTTTATTCTCAACAACTTTGGTTCTATTCATTTTTCATGTAAGTTCACCAAAAGTTGAGCTTTTGAACTTTGAAGCTTCTTAGTTTTTTTTTTAGCTGAGTTTCTAACTTAAAAACGATAGCTATTACAGCCTACCTGATTTGTGAAGGAGGGGTTGGAGGACGGTGAGGTCTGCAAATTTTTGCGTTTCAGACCATTTGTAATCATCTGGCAAATGTCCAACTTTTTGATATACACATATGTAGCGCAGGAGGATATTCATGGACTTCGCTGGAAACTTGGTGAGGGACTCTCCTTAAAAACGTAAAAAAAATACTTTTTTGTTTTTTCGATAAAATTCAAAATGGCGAATCACTCAAATTTTGAGGAAGGCTGGAGAAAAGGTAAATGGCTCAAATTTCACGTTTTTGATTTCATATGAAAGAGTGAGTCGCGAAGATTAACATATCCAAATTTTAGCTCCCTAAGTGAATTTGGAGGGGAGTTGGAGCAAAAAAACTTTCGAAGGGTAAATTGCCGTATGAAATTTCATGAATTATTCATATTTTATCATCATATCGGCCCAGAAAAATCAAACTTTGTGTGTAAGATTATTTGATGACCAGAATATGACCTCTTCAATTTAGGTCAAAATTAAATATTTAGGTACATGTTATAATATTGATGCACCGAGATCTAATTAGGTATATCTACAAGTTCAGATATATAATCCTATATGTGTGTAGATATAATCCATTTATACTGAAAAGGAAACCACCCGCCCTCTAACCCATCGATTTCAATGGGACAAATTTTGTTCAAAAGTTCACCACTGTAGAATACCGTAACAAAAATTTCAACTGCTATTGGTCATTTGAAGAGAAGTTACAATTTTTCAAAATTTTTAATTTAGCAGCTCCTCACTTATGCTAACTACGAATCAAAATATTGAAATTAGGAAACCTTGGCAAATTTTTGTAACAGCTAATTATAAAATAATGATTTCATAATAATAAAAAATTTCTTTTTGGGGAGGGGAGGAAAGGGGTGGCATCAATGTACAGAAGCATTACATAATGGATCATACCACATGATGAGGCGTTAAACGTCTAAAATTTCAAAGTACAGGCCAATGCCAATGTCGATAAATAAATACTCCGGCCCCTTATGCTGGGGGATGGAACCACACAGAATAATTAGAGTACTTCAAATATTTTTAAGATGTCTTTAAAACGCTCAAACTTTTTAATAGCAGCTACAACTTTGTAAAACTCATATTCTGGGCCAATATCAAATAATATCTATACCCACATTTCAAAAATATAAAAAACGCCATATCATGGCTCGAACTGCTCAATCAGTGGCGTCGGACTGGGAGGTAAATCGGTAAACTTCCCTCCCCCCCCCAAAAAAAAATGAGAAGGCAAAAAGTATCATTTTTATCCCTTCCAAATTTGAAAATGCATGAATATTACAAATCGCCGAAATCGCTATATGTGATGCTGTGATGGGATAAAAATGAAAATAAACAATAAAAATATAACCGTGTTTAAACTACATAGTTTGATTTATTGAATATATATATCTAAGGATGGGCTAGTGCACGTTGAAGTGAAAAGTCATCTGCTAAAAGTCACTTTTCAATATTAAAATAGGTTGTGTGATACATGGATTAACAGTGTTTTTTTCCGCCGGTTATAATAGTATATTTGACAATGCCGGTATTGGGGATGTTTTCAAAAGCCAAAATCACTGCTAAATGTATTAAATAAAACTGACCATCTTCTTATTTCCCTCTTTTTTTTATCGTTTTCAACTTTTTAACAGGGACAGCGGAGACGAAGGCGAAGGCGGAGGTGGGAGGCCCCCTGAAGGTGCCCATTTCGCCCGAGGTGGAGGTACTCGGTGGTGAAGGGCGAGGTGGAGGCACTTTAACCAAGGTCTTGGGAGGTACCTCCGGAAAGCAAAATGTACCTCCAAAAAAAAAAATTATAGAAAGTATTGAAAGATAATACACGACTTGATAAGATGAAGTGTGAAATGTGACAAAATTAGCAAATTATTTCATTTTCATTATTAAAATGGAGACACAAAATAAAAAAATACATTGCCACGGTGGTTTTCCTATATTAAAAATTTCTTGAGATTACATCTCGGAAGCGGCCTCCAGGAGGTACCTTCAGAGATATCATCGGAGGTATCACCAAGAAGTACTACATTTTTGGGAGGCAGGATCTTTTTAAATAATTATGATAATTTTAATGAAATAAATTATTTTGTTACACCTAATCATATTGAACCTGAATGATATTTTTTATTTTTTTATTCTATCTTACGTTCTATTCCTAATAAGTTTTCTGGTTTATCACCTGACACCCTACAAGAGGAGTTCAGCATGAATTTTTGAAAATGCCCCCCCCCCCAAAAAAGGCTTCCAACGCCACTGTATTCAATAGCAAATACAAATTTGCAAACCTTATATTCTACCCTAATACCAAATACCTATGCCCATATTTCGAAAATCTGGGTGTTTGACTATGCCTCAAATTTTATCATCGCTTTTTTTCATTTATTTTGACCATAATTCAAAACAATATATTATTTGGTACGTTTACACGTAGATAGGAAGAATAATGGAATTTACTGACTTGATTACCTCTCCAAAGATAGTTTTTGCTCCAACTTCCTTCTAAATCCATTGAAACGATCCTGAAATTCGAATATGTTGGTTATTTCAAGCTCACTCTATTACATGGGACTTTTACATATTTTTTTATTCTCACCACATTTTGAGGACACAACCTTTTGCTAATTTTGATCATCCGTTATTCTGCATTTATTTCTACCTAAATTCAAAGGATCATATTCTAATCTACAACTAACTTTATACACATCATTTGAGATGTCTTAGTCAATTTATAGCTCAAAATTTTTTCAAAGTTTTTTTTTTTTTGCTCCAACTCCTCTCCAATGCAATTAAAAAGCTATAGCTCAGATACGTTAAGTGTTTTGACTATCGCTTTCAAAAGAGATCACGAACAATGATCTTGGGTTATTTGTCCACTACCCCACCTCCACCTCACCCTATCAAAATTTGAGTAACCAACATAATAAAAAAATTGATTGTCCTTTCAAGTTGAAAATTTTGCTATTAAGTTGTCTGCAATTCCATACAGAGTCTATGAGCAACTTTCAGCTATTCTCATCCACTCTCAACGATTCCACGTGCGGTGAGAGAGAAGTGGAGCATACGGCATGCTCGAGCGATTTTTCTATCAGTACAGTCTGAGTCATAATTGAAAACAGAAATTTAGGAAATTGGGTAGAAAACTATTTCGATACTATTTTACCTAACTACTTTTGGAATATTGTCTATAAGTCTGAACACACCCTAATGAAAATTCAGCTCCAGTAAAGCAGCATAGCCACTAAATTTTCTTTTCGGCATCTCGCAATGAAAGATAGTAAATCAATTAAAATTAGCTTAAAATCGAAATTTAATTATTCAAAATGAAAATATTCTCTGATAGATTATACTTTCATAGATATGATAAAAAAATCGTTATCTTTGCTTCCGCACTTATTAACTATATACTTGTGCGAAAAAAATGTCATAATTTCACTATTCTTGACATCTGTCTCTACAAACATACTATCACGACCAAAAAGATAACGAAAATCCGTCTCGACACCGCAAACAAATCCAGTTTCATTCCACTGGTAACTAGACGCCAAACTACGAATCCGAAATAACGCATTATTTACTCGAGGGAATTGGAAAATTTCTTCTTTGATATTTGGAACGTAAAAACTTGCGGCAAAATTATTCCATTACTGAGATAGCGACCGTTCGTACACAGCATTCAACTACGCGGAAAATTATTACCAAATGGAAAGAGCGCGCGGAGATTTTAAAACCCGTTATAGCCGAGAATCGGAATTAAATTTGTAGAAGCCATAAAAAATACTCGGAGGGGAAATACGAGCGACGAAACTTTGGCGATGACCCTTTAACATAATTTTTGGGACAAAGCTGAGGCGCGTAGCGGTCGTTCCCACGTGATTTTTGTACCCTACGAAGGCGACGGCTGGGAGAGAATTCTATACTCTGGTGATTTTCGCGCGTGTCCAAGTGAGCTTCGAATTGTACGAAATGGGGGACTGAAAGTGTTATACAGATCTGTTGGTATTCTCGAGAAACTGAAAGACGAAGATGTTTGTTTGCCAAGTGTATTCCGAATAAGATGCGTTTCATTTACATTTCGAGTGATACAAGAAATCGCATTAATTAAAAGCGCCAATCGACCAACCATCGGATGGCTACCGAGCAGACGAGCACGTAAAATAAACATTCGCTGAGTATAATAAATCCTCGTTCGAGCCGCCGCGAAGGTTTAAAATTTAATGTAAATTCGCACCGCGACGACGATCGGTCATCGCGTTACCTATGTAAATTTATCCGACGTAAATGCGAAATATATACCTCAGGACGTTCGCGAGACTGCATAGAGGCGATACAGCGGAACATTATATCAATACAAAACGCTCGATGTTTGAAACAATGTATAAAAAGCTTACTTACACCGTAACGACCGTATAGAACGGTTCGTATACGTTTAATATTCACAAATCGTTCAATTGAAGCGCCATAAGTGCCATTATGTTGCTTTCGGTTGAGCAACAAAAATGACGAACTAAGCCTCGTCTATAATGGTCCGCCAAAGCCGTCGATATTAAATTTCAACTCGTAAAGCGAGAAAGTGCGTATAAGCTGTCGCAGCAACTGACGCTGGAACCCAAGTCACTGATATAAGGATGAGGGGACAGGGGAATGACTGAAGATAAATACTTTCCTCTAAAATCTTGGCTACAGTTCCCATATTGAGCCGGTCGCCAGTGTCACCTTCCTAACAGCAAAGGATCGAGTTATGAATTTATTTTTTCGTCAAATAAAGGCGATTTAGGGTGGCGAACAGAGGAAGAGGTGAAATAAACACGCCGTTATCAAATAAAGGCAACTTTTTTATATCTTGGGTGACGGAATTTTCCCAATACGTAGTATCCTTTTCCTTCGTCTTTCCCTCGGTCACAGCTTCCGCGCTTTTTTCGCGAATACAATCGTCAAAGGAAAACAAGATGAAAAACGAAAATGTATTCCGAATAACTGTTTGCATAAAGCGAGCTCTTTTCGTTCGGGGTTTTTTTTCGCTAGTCCTTTAAATTCATAACAGATGCAGTTGGCAGCCTTGATCCGTTTTTAAGATTTTTCCCAACGGGTGTCTGATACCGGATTTATACGTGACTCCGGAACAAAGCCGGCTTTGATTGTTGAAAATGTATTCTATCCGCATCGCTTCACGGTGTTAGAGTTGTATGACAGATTTTAAGGGCGTCTCGCCCCAAGACGAGAGGATAGTCGTGAAAAACCGGAGAGTATGGAAAATCCTATATTTTACCATTGGACTAACAAACGTCTTAAGCTTATTTGCCTGCTCGCTAACGAGCTATATTATTTGCGTACGAGCAGAATTGGTTTCCTAATTTAACCATACGATAACGTTGCAGTTGGCTTGCAAAGTATGGCAGTTCCACCAAATCCGATCATATTGGAACAAAACAGCCACATTTTATGATATTTTAAGGTGTTAATAGTGCCTCTCCTTTCGCCCCAAATTCCGGTAAATTTAACATTTTATAACGACGATGAAATGTTATCGAGTCATCAAATGCCGAACAGTTCTTAAACATTTGGTTCTCTTTTTGTGCTGTCGCGATTCCGCAATTAAGAATTAATCGATGAAATACGATGAAACGTTAACGTTGCCGTCTGTGTGTAGTTAAAAGACCAACGTTTATGTTTCAATTCCATTAGCAGAAAACCATAAAAATTGGTAATTATTTAGAGCACGATTCCAATATAAAGTAAAACTTAACGCTCCAACTTACCAGACATCTATAACGGTATAATGGCCTGGAAACACTACGTTTGACACTGGTGCTTTTTTGAGTTTTCTTCCAATTCAGGTGCATATCCATTATCCATTCATAAATCTGTTGAAAAAATAAATAAAAATAATGATCAATCGTAGTTTTAACCTCCTCACTCTCTTCCTCTGCAATAATTGGAAATAAAAAATTATAAACTTTGGAAATCGATCGCTAGCAACGATATAGTTATAATGTGAAATCGTGTTGACGTCAAGTAATACCACTTAATATCACCATGAATGATAGGACGTTATAACCAAACAATACATAATAACATCACTTGAAAACTTTTCACTCCAGTGGGCCTATTCGTTATCGAAAGTACAATTCAATACTATGTAATGTCAAATGATGAATTCACACCATATGACGTTATTTTACAAGCATTCTTGATGGCACAATTTGAGATAATCTAAATATGGCATCACTGAAGAACCAATTGACTCCAAATGGTACTACCTAACAACATCCATGATTTACACAAGCTGATGTCTATTTACAATATAGATCTATTTGGACCTTGCTGACGCTATCGGACATTATAATTTTTTCATGACTCAATGCTACATGATACCATCGCAAAAAATCTCATCCAATGATATTACTCGATATTTATTTACATATTTCATTGCCTATATTGTGAAACATCATCTAGTGCGTGACACTTTTTGATAAAATCTGACAACAGTAGATGACCTAATATAGAATACAATTCAAAAACATTTAATACCTTCATTACATAGTGGACACGTGTCAACGCACACAATCTATCATCTGATAGTTGACGCTATACCATAATATCATTATTTGATGCCAAATGATGTTCTAACACTATATGATACACTCGAATTCATCTGATATTTTAATATTCTATTCAACGCAGTTTAGCGCCTTCTTATGCTGATTTGACATTTATTAACGCAATTTGACACAATATATGTTATGGTAGATGTTACAAGATATTATTTCAAACCAACTGATGTTCTGACAGTATATGATAGGCACCATAAATTCATCTGACATATTCAAGATACAAATAACATTATTTAATGACTTCTTACAATCTAGCACCTATTTAAAAGACATGACATAATCTAACATATCATCTGATGGCTGACACACTACAACATCATTTGACACCACTGATGTTCTGACACTATATGATACGCACTTTAAATCCGTCTAGCACCTTCATGACTAAAATCAACACAATTGAGCGCCTTCCTACAAATCGACATTTATTTACAAAATCTGACACAATACAACATCATATGATGGCTAACACTCTACAACATCATTTGACACCACTGATGTTCTGACATTATATGACATGCACTTCAAATCCGTCTAGCACCTTCATGACTAAATCAACATAACTGAGTGCCTTCCTACAAATCGACATTTATTTACAAAATCTGACACAATATAACATCATGTGATGGCTAACACTCTACAACATCATTTGACACCACTGATGTTCTGACACTATTATGACATGCACTTCAAATCCGTCTAGCACCTTCATGACTAAATCAACATAATTGAGTGCCTTCCTACAAATCGACATTTATTTACAAAATCTGACACAATGTAACATCATCTGATGGCTGACACACGACGATATCATTATTTGACACCACTGATGTTCTGACACTATATGATACGCACTTCAAATCCGTCTAGCACCTTCATGACTAAATCAACATAATTGAGTGCCTTCCGACAAATCGACATTTATTTACAAAATCTGACACAATGTAACATCATCTGATGGCTGACACACTATCATTATTTGACACCACTGATGTTCTTACATTACGTAGGTACGAGTATCTATGATTCGAATTCATCTGACACTTTTATGATGTAATTAACACAATTCAGTGTCTTCTTATGATTTTATATTTTATCAACACGATATAACATTATTTAATGGCTGACACACGACGATATCATTATTTGACACCAACTGGTGTTCAAATAAATCTGACACATTAACGATTCAATTAACATTATTAGACGCCTTCCCACAATTCCACATTTATTAAGACAATTTAATAAAATCTAAGGCTAATATCATTTGATAGCTGACACCAAGTATATTAAATCATTTGACATCAGGTGATGACTTAACACAATATACTACAAGTCAAATCTATTTTATACATTATTTTTGATCCTATTGTCAAAACTAGTGCCTACTCAATATCTCTTCAAACTATTTGAAATCAATTTATATCATGTTGATATCTTATGAATACAATTAATAGTACGTACGTGACAATTGTGAATAATTTCACAGTAAAATGCACATATCACACAACCCGAAAACTGAGGGGCATAATTTTGTAATGACCTGACAACATACAACAATTTTTTACTTTAAATGTTATGTACATCATATGTCTATTTTAACGACATTTGAACTCATTCTCATTAGACAGTGATACAACATCACATTATCTAACATAAAACCCATCTAAAATTAATTCATATTTACTCTCTACTTCAATCTGACACTGACTGAGACTGTTTAACACTATGTAGCATATTTGATACCAGATCACTCGTGAATATGATTTGATAGCAAATGACACAACTACATGCTATGACACTATTCAACATCATCTGACTTTCTAGCATTATTTGAAACCTATTTCATCTTACTTGACATTGATGTACAATCTAACACTATCATAAACTCATTGACACTGTGTGATATGATTTTATCAACATCACAATACATTTCAATTTACTCAACCAAATGCTGAAAGAAAACAACTGCGAGATTTACACTAAGATCACAAAAATTTATGATAATGTGCCGATCAATTATGTGAGAAGGATGAAGCCTGACAGTACCAAGAATCTGACGGTCATTTCTTATATACGAATATTTCACATAAATTCGCCCATTTTCGCCATTAAATGGGCGTTTTAATGTATACTCCAGCTCGTCCGAGTTATACATACTTTATAAGATGAAATATATTTCGCAGATAGACCTACGAGGAATTACGTACATACATCTAGGCGAAAGAGGCCGAAACGAAAACTACACTTTATAAGATTTAGCCAAGTATCATCAGAACGGACAAATCTCCGGAGACGCGAAACGGTTAACTATAGAATTCGCCGTTCAAACAGCGTAGCCCGAACGAACATGTTTTCACGAAAAATACAAGATACAACATTTTTCTTATTTCGTGTAATACGTTTCTAGACATTCGCGGAAGTTGGACGGAATAATAAATACGGTCCGGAGGCGCGAATTTTTCATCGTTAGATAATACAACCGGCGTATCATTTTACCCTTCTGAATTTCGCCGAGGCAAGGACTCAATGAGCGTATCTTATATCCGATTTCCAGATTAGATGCCGCAAATTTATACCTTATCGGATGAAGCAGTTGTTTTACGCAAATAGTCGAGTCTTTCCTTGAATTACGAGCAATTTATCAAGATTCGTGAGTCATAATACGATACGCGGAAAATATTTTTTTATTCTCAGGTGCCGAAATAGGGCGAGCAGGGTATTTTAATTCGATACGCGTTTACGAAGGTTGTTAATTACACTAAGATGCTTACAGAGCGAGAAAACGGCCACGACATTTCCTCGGTGTCAAAATATTTTGACATTTCATATTTATAGCTACAAACCATTATACTTCTTCGTTAAATGAACAGAGCAAATCTGAGGTACACGAAGCAACTTCTTCGTTCTAAAGTTGTCTTTATTTCCATCATATTTCTGAGATTTATAGTCTCCAATCTGTATTGAAGTAGCTGCAGTTTTAGGAGCAAACTTTCGATCTGTAATTCCAGCGATGGGTCTTTTTCCATCCCTCTGAAAATCTGAGAGAAACTACATGTTTCAAAGAAAACTCCGATATAGGATTATGTAATCCTTTTTCAATTTCTGTTCATACCTTGTTCACGAGCACGTGAGATAATTCATCGAAGTCACTAGAACATTAAAAGAAAATGTGGTAATATTCCTCGAAGTTCTAACGGGACGTGTAGCTTACTGGTGTACTGCCATCTCCGAGTAGAACAAAAAAAAAAAAAACGTAAGCAGCCATGCCGCATTACTGGAGCTGAGTTTTTAACTGGGCTTGTTTTGATTTAGTAATAACCTTGCTTAACCGTTCATCACTACAGGCCACACCCAATACCAAGTTTGAAAACCCCTACCATCCTTTCCAAAAACACTTAAGAAGTTCAATTTGGCACAAATGTAGTATTTCTTGCCATGAAATAATCATGCGAACACATATTTCTCAAATTATAACTATTTGAGGGTACTCAAATTATCTTCAAATTTTGTAAATCCGCCATTTTGGATCCATTTTGACTCAAATTTAAGTGGTTATATTCTGGTCACAAACTAATCTTTACACACAAAGTTTGACCATTCTAGGCCGATTTGGTGATGAGATATGGAAGATTCATGAAATTTCCTGCAGCAATTTCCCCTCCAAAAGCCGTTTTTTGCTCTAACTCCCCTCCAAAATCACTGAGGAAGCTAAAATCAAAATACGTTTGTCACTTGGGCTCATTTTATCATATGACACAGCAATAAAAAATTTTCGACCCCTCCTGTACCCCCACCACTATTTTAGGTTGATAACCCCGCCTTCCCCCCTCCAACATCATGTATGGAAGTGAATTCGGGATATAGTATACAACTTATCCCCAATAACCATATGAATTCATATTAATTACATTTTTACCAACTTGAGGCTCCTCAAGCTCTACTCAAAATTTTGATAATCCGCCATTTTGGATCCATTTTGATCCAAATTCAAGAGGTCATATTTGGTCACCAACTAACCTCACACACAAAATTTGTCTCTTTAACTTGATTTGGTGGGGAGATATGGAAGATTCAAGAAATTTCATGACTCAAAACTTCCTCAAAAAGCCGTTTTTTGATCTAACTCCTCTCAATATGCACTTAGGAAGCTGAAATTTGGATATTAGTATCCGTGACTCACTCTTTCATATGAAATCAAAAACGAAAAATTTGAGCTATTTCCCTCTCCAGCCCCTCAAAATTTGAGTGATCCGCCATTTTGAAATTTATCGAAAAAACAAAAAATTTCTGCGCATTTTCAAGAAGAGTCTCTCACCAAATTTTGTGTGAACTTTATGAATACTCACCGGCGTTACGCGTGGCGAAAAAAAATATATATATACCAAAAAGTTGGACATTTGCCAGATGATTACAAATAGTCTGAAACGCAAAGATTTGAAGACCACACCCTCCCCCGACCTGCCCTTCCGAAATCAGGTAGGCTGTAATAGCTGTCGTTTTTGGGTTAAAAACCCAGCTAAAAAAATTATTTTCAGCTCTTATTTCTACTGTAAACATCGGTTGTAACGCGAAAAACATACTCGAAACTTCGGCTCTGTTTTATTCAAACTGTTCAGTGGCACCATGCGAGTTTGAATGCTGTATTTTATAAAAGATTTCCCGAGCTTTCCAATGGTATACGAAGAAATAATGTTTAGCTATTATTTCTATTGGGAATGTCGATTGTATTCCGAAAAACATGCGCGTTTCTGTGCGCTTATAATATTGTTTCTTGACCTTAATCAACGTTTACAATGAAAATAATTGCCAAAAATTATTTCTTTGTATAAAATTGGAAAGGTCTTGAAATTTTCTATAAGAAGTAACTTTCAAATTCCCATAGTACCATTAAATATTTTGAATAACATAGAGCCGAAGCTTCCAGTCGTATTATAAATATGGATGAATCTAAATTTGCAGTAGTAATAATGGTGAAATTTTTTTTGCACCTCTATAAACCTCGTGAAATTTACTTTAATGTACAACTTTCATACTCCATGGAGCAACTAAAGATTAGCAATAAATATCATTCTAACGTAGTCGCAACGCTATGATACGTGTAGTATAAATGGTGATCGCTAAACGCATATGCCACGTTTCACGGAGAAGTTATACAAAATGCGATACAAGGTATTTTAGTGCAAGAGTACGCGCGTTAAAGTCTTAGTCTTTATAGTAGAAGGAAATTGGTGATGTCAAAAGAATGACCTCATTGTACTTACGTCACCAAAGTATCCATCGAACACACCATATAATGATACTTCGGGCTTTCCGATATGTTCTATCATGGCGAATGCATCTTCCATTGTAGTTCTTGTTCCGATAGTTGAAAAAACGTTGACATTTTCACTCTTGTATGATCTGAAAATATGTTAGTTGTGATTTAATACTTCAATCTTGAAGCATTATCATGTTTATTACATATTTCGAGTAGTAACTTAATGTTGATAAACTTCGTTGGTGTGCATAAAAGTAGTGCACTATAGGGAAGTGTTTCTTTTATTTTAGTTTTGATAACTTAATTTTACGAATAGCAGATAATTAAAAACTGCAAGGCGGAAGGCGTAAGTACTTCTTAAAAGCGGACTTTTTCTCAACAAGGAAAAAAGGGAAGAAAAGTTGACCATCGAAAAAAAAAAAAAAACGTAAGCAGCCATGCCGCATTACTGGAGCTGAGTTTTTAATTGGAGCTTGTTTTGATTTACTAATAACCTTGCTTAACCGTTCATGACTACAGGCCACACCCAATACCAAGTCTGAAAACCCCTACCCTATCTTTCCAAAAACACTTAAGAAGTTGAATTTGGCACAAATGTAGTATTTCTTGCCATGAAATAATCATGCGAACACATATTTCTCAAATTATAACTATTTGAGGGTCCTCAAATTATCTTCAAATTTGTAAATCCGCCATTTTGGATCCATTTTGACTCAAATTTAAGTGGTTATATTCTGGTCACAAACTAATCCTACACACAAAGTTTGACCATTCTAGGCCGATTTGGTGATGAGATATGGAAGATTCATGAAATTTCCTGCAGCAATTTCCCCTCCAAAAGCCGTTTTTTGCTCTAACTCCCCTCCAAAATCACTGAGGAAGCTAAAATCAAAATACGTTTGTCACTTGGGCTCATTTTATCATATGACACAGCAATAAAAAATTTTCGACCCCTCCTGTACCCCCACCACTATTTTAGGTTGTAACCCCGCCTTCCCCCTCCAACATCATGTATGGAAGTGAATTCGGGATATAGTATACAACTTATCCCCAATAACCATATGAATTCATATTAATTACATTTTTACCAACTTGAGGCTCCTCAAGCTCTACTCAAAATTTTGATAATCCGCCATTTTGAATCCATTTTGATCCAAATTCAAGAGGTCATATTGTGGTCACCAACTAACCTCACACACAAAATTTGACCTCTTTAACTTGATTTGGTGGGGAGATATGGAAGATTCAAGAAATTTTATGACTCAAAACTTCCTCAAAAAGCCGTTTTTTGATCTAACTCCTCTCAATATGCACTTAGAAGCTGAAATTTGGATATGTTAGTATCCGTGACTCACTCTTTCATATGAAATCAAAAACGAAAAATTTGAGCTATTTGCCCCTTCTCCAGCCCCCCTCAAAATTTGAGTGATCCGCCATTTTGAAATTTATCGAAAAAACAAAAAAAACTATTTTGCGCATTTTCAAGAAGAGTCCCTCACCAAATTTTGAGCGAATTTTATGAATACTCGCCGGCGCTACGCGTGGGGGAAAAAAATATATATATACCAAAAAGTTGGACATTTGCCAGATGATTACAAATGGTCTGAAACGCAAAGATTTGAAGACCCCACCCTCCCCCGACCTTCCCTTCCCAAATCAGGTAGGCTGTAATAGCTATCGTTTTGTTAAAAACTCAGCTAAAAACATGAACTCGTAGACTTTAAAAATACAATAATACAACATACAAACAAACAAGCAATAGCTGAGTTTTTTTTTTCAAAAATGTTATTAAAAAATTGCGTGATATCAACATGAATGTTAATAATATTTTACCTTTCTCCTGATTCACCGATGCTATCATGTACCTATATGCGAACATAAACGTATAAATTAATTATTGCCTTTCTTGAATACCATGTAGAACCGTAAAGTGGTCTCGAACTCAGATGAAAATGTATAGTAGAATTCAGCCTCTCAAATTGCATCTTCTAAGTGTTACGCTCATTTCCGTAAACCCTTTTTTTGGTGATAATAATAGCGAAAAAGGGTGATTTTTCGAAAACAGCGCTGCCTTGAAGAGCCTTACCTCCCCACAGATGAATCGGTTGGGGCTGAAAATTTGATCAGGACTGTACATTTTTAATTTCGTAAAAAGCGAACGACCTTTTTTCACTTCACCTTAACGTTCACTTTAATAGAGGGCATGCGAATATCTATGTAAACGCAAGCAATACCGTAATGTACAATTATGATACTATAATCTATTCGAAATGAGAAGGACCAAATCATACTGAGCAAACACGCACGTTGGCACCTTTTAGGGTCTGTTAGTCGCATATTGCTGAAAACGGGTACATTACGCGTTCAGAGCAAAAAGCCTTTTATACTGGTGCGAATGAGATAAATACGTGAACTGTACGCTGTAAGCGATACAACGCATATAATACGTATAATCATTTACACACCATTTCGTGAAAAGTCTTGATTAATTTATGAATTTGGAATACTAAATTGATTCCATTTTTTCAGATTTTCTTTTCTTCTATTTTATCTGAAGAAGTATAACTTCATACCAGTGTGAAATGTCTTCTGCCATGAACGAGTAATTTTTTCGTTTTCAGCAACAAGTTACTAGCAGTTTTTAAAACGTACGTGTTTGCTCGGTATGATTTGGTCGTTCTTACTTAAAGTAGACTATAGATTTACTCGTATATTGTAACACCGTACAGTGAGCATGAATGAGAACAAAATTTTATTCAACACAGATATGCTTATGTATAAAGGCTTCATCATTGCATTGTTTTCAGGACCAAAAGTATGTAATGAGGATGTTGCATAAAAAATAAATTCACTTAAAACCTAATGGAAATAAAAGATGGGAACATAAAACTTACGTAATCGTTAAAATTTTGAAAATTGGTTGAATAGGTCGCGAGAAATCATTTTTTACATTTTGTTTACAGCGAAAACGGTACTCTGATGCGCACTCTTTAGTTGTGACGCCATAACCTTGGAACGCGCGCGTTGCTATTATAGAGATGAACATGGAGAAGCGTTTCCTCACGTTTATTGCGACTAAACAGCGCGATTTACGTTATAGGTGATAAGGACTTTTTTTTGGTGGAATACTACGAGCTTTCCAATGGTATAATAATTTTTTCAATTTAATGAATTTGAAGCAACATACGGCTTCGTTAAGTTGATGATAAAATTAGCTCTCATTAAGGGGGGTTCAGTTTTTGCAAAACGTGGAAAGAAGGAGGGATCGGGGAAAAATTGTTGATATGTCACTAGATAGGGTATGAAATGCGCTTCATTTTCTCCAGGGCAAGCAAAATTCTAGCTTTTCTCCTTCCATAGATATATTAATGCAAAGTTTGAAAAAAGTTGAAAAACGCGAAATCGCGCCATTTTAAAATTTTAGACTGGAATACTTCAAAAACTAAAAACGCTACAAAAATGTTTTCAGCGAACGAAATGTAGTACTTATTAAGGGCTATTCATTTCCCTATGGAGGAGGGAAGTAATGTGTACTTTATTTTCCTCGAAGTAGAGCTAAAGAGTCATTGAGTTTAAATAGCGTACGCGACTATTTTTCATAAAAGTATAAAAATTTTTAATATCTTTTAGCTAATTTTGTGAAATTCTTACCTTTGAAGGTTGTATAACCATAATGGTAATATCATCAACAGATCCTTTGGCCTGTGCTATATTCGCAACATCTTTCTCCTTTCCTTCGTAATAGAAGTAATTAGCAACCCATGTATTATCAACTACATTCCATAATCCGTTAGAAGCTAAAATTAGAAAATTTGATTTCTTTTTGGAGAATTCTTCGACGAATGTGTCAGCATCAGCGATGAGTCCATATTTCTCATCTCTAAGCAGCCGATCTCCCAATGAACGCGAAATTGTCATATCGTGCTCTTGGTTATCTTTAGTATCCTTGATTTGTAATAGAGATCTTGTTTCAGTAGGTATAATTTTACCATTTGGTAAAGCCATGATTCGCTTCCATTCGGTTTTCTTATTGATATTTGAGTAAAATAAATATTAGCATTGTTGCGACTAATTATTGATGATTTGTGTAATTGATATTTAAAAAAATCGTATTTGTATCCTTTCGGTTTACCTGGTTCGGTTTATGATCTTCGGTTATTTGAATCGCATTTACGTTGATATCGACCAGCACAGCTCGCGAATTTCCCACATTAGCGACGTATACCTTATCTTCCGTAACCAAAGCTATTACCGCCGTAGTGCCTAAGAAGCGTGGGTCATATTTCATATTATGTATGTATGTGTGAATGTCTAATTAGAATGTACGGAAGTACCATACCCATGCAAGTTTGGACAATTTGCGTTTGTTATTTAAAACCTTTTTTGTGGCTTTACGTCCCTTCTAAATTTCTTTTCCTCCCTTCCCTAGCTTTTATTACCATTCGTTCAGGGGCGTACCGAGGACATTCCTCAGGGGGGGGGGGGAGGTCAATAAATTTAAAAATAGCTGTAATAATACTGCGCAATAGGTGAAGTTTACCAACTTTACGTACAAAGATATTTTCACTTTTTCTCGTTTCCTCTATGAACTATAACATCAATTTTTTTCATAGAAAAGAAAAGTAAAAAGAAGTTGGTAACACTGTATCACAAAAATTGGAAAAAAATTGAAATCTCAACATAAGGAATTAAAATTTTTTTTTGTAACGTTTTGGAATGATTTGGGCGTAAAACAAAAAATGTCAACTATGATGATGAAAAATTGTCAACACTGCATTGTAAAATTTTCATTTCACATGACTATCATTATTAAAGACGTATTCATACATTGTCCCCATTAAAATGGCAAAAAAGAAAGAAAAAACAAAATCTTTGAGAAATTTCTGTGTAAAAATCTTCAATCTGCAACTTTTCAATTCCTAGGTAGGGCGATCAAGGTGGACTCCGATCGATCTGCCGATATGCTAAGGGGATGTAAAAACTCAAATTGCACCTTTCTAGCCCTGTGTGGTTATGGTTATGTATTAATCCGGAGGCTACAGAGGCGAAAAACCACTTTTTTTCGAAAATGATCCTACTTTGAGGACTCCTATCTTCCCCTTAAATGGTCTGTGGGTTCTGAAATTTTGTACCCACTTTCAACTCAAAGTAAACCACCTCCTGAAATTTGATCAAAATTGAAGAACATTTTTTTTTTCACTCCACCATAATGTGTAATGAAAATGATGTATGGTGTATTCTGATAACAAAATTCGTAGACTCCCTCCCCAAAAAAATAGAGCGCAGCAGCTAAAACTTTGGAAATAAGATACCCGCTGAATGTGCTTTCAAATAAAATTCGTATGGTCCGAGTTAGATTGCCTTACCTCGTGCCCTTCCCTTGTGAGTATCTTTTCTTTCTCTATGGATCAAAGTAAAGCGTTACTCTTGTGAAGATTTATTTCGTTACCTTTTGTTTCGAAAAATATTCCTAGTAATACTCGTATATGTAATCAAGTAAGGGCTGTCATGCAGACGAGCCTTAATACCTGTTGCATTACTGACCGCTTATAATACAGAAGGGAGAATGGGAATTATGTGCTATAAATATTGCGTATGAAAAAAAGGATATTCTGCCGAGTCTTAATTAATCAGCTGAAAGCTCCGGGTATCTCACCTCTCCACCCAACAGTATCGCTTGATAGTAACGAATAATTGTATGTAATTTCGAATGCATCTTACCGCTATTATCGTTATTTTTTTCCAACTCCTTCTGCAGATCACCATCATTGAAGGCCTTAATTTCGTCCTTCAAAAACTTTTCATAGTTAATAACGCCATTATTAGTGTAGTCTGCTTCGTTTCCCTCTCGAATATTTTTTCGAATTTCTTTTAACTTTGTTTTCATCATGACCAATAAATTCTGTGCCGTATACTTCGCAGCACGCTGTAATTATTCATTTCACGTATGGTAAAGCGATAGTCGTATAGAAGTAAATTAGGAATATCGAAGGAATGATCTCGTATCCCACCTTAATAACGATAGTGTTGTAACTTCTAAAAAAAAAATTTCTTGGTTTCCCATGTAAAATATCGAGTAAACGAATGGAATACTGCAGTATGTTCAACAAGAAATAGTTGATACCAGTGAGTAACCACTAACCATATTAGAACTTACTGCAGTATTCTATTCATTTACTTTATATCTTACCGGGGAAGCAATGATAATAATCTAAGAAGCTACAATACTATTATAATCAGGTTGCGATATAGTACTTACATCTCCACCGTGCCCATCAAAAACACCATACAATGATACTTCGGGTTCTCCTATATATGTTTCTTCTATGGCGAATGTATCTTCCATTTTATCGCTTTTTCCCATAATTGAGAAAGCGCTCGCGTTTTCTCCCTTGTATGCTCTGAAAATATATATATTAATTACCCATTTTATTCGCTTCGAATTTATTACTTCGGGTATTGAGGAAACAATTCAGAATCATTCGTCTGTATTAGATAAATCAACGACATGAGTGGTGATTGGGTAAAGGGAGGTCACCAAATAATAGGTATTAAATTTTTTTTTTACATATAAAGCAATATCCAAAATTCGATCAGCTATTCCTAATAGCAGTTCTTGTTCCTAATTTACCGAATGTTAAGTGGTTTGATCTCGTTTTGGGCAACCATCTGGTATTAATTTCGTTCCTTCTATATGTACTTAAGTTACATAATGGATCTACCTTTGATAACTTTACATTACGAATAAAAATTAAGCAAAAAAATTAAATGTAATAGTATTTTACTTTATTCCATCTTCACGCTTGCAAGATTCATCCTCTGAAGAAATTGCGTGTACCTATATGCGAACGTAAGCGTGTAAATTAATTAAGCTGTATATAGTTGGCTGCAGATGCAAGAACATTGCTAGTAGGTAACTTTACCGACAAACTATTAGTGCCAATGGTAACGATTAATGCGATAAGAAGCACTTTTTTGAGATAGTAAAAATTACAAACGATTTCGAACACTGCCATTTTGTGAAATAAAATCAAAGTTTTTGGCGACCAGTGGTAGTTAGCGAACGAACGAAGTGTGAAGTAAGCCCAAGTTTCGTGTGGTAGAAAGAAAACGTATACGTGTCCCTATAACTATGTACGTGGGTTTCCACATCTGTGTAAATATTACGCTAATGTATGTAGCTTTATCGCCTGTCACCTTATATGTTTTTTAGCGAAATAATACGAAAAACACCTCGATTCCACGTAAAACTTACGTTCAAGTCGTTTCGTTAAAAAGCACATCCTAATAATAGGTTATAATCTCTGAAGTTTTCAATTCTTAAAGAACGATCAGAAGCCCATAAAAAGTAAACTTTAATTTTTTGATCCGTTGAAAATGGCGCAGGTTGAAATTTATCATTCAACATTTCTTCGGCAAGTTGGTGAAATTTTGACGTGATTTTCAACTATCAGCGGTTCTGTGGTTCCTAAAATATCATTTGATGTGCTCTATTCGTCTCATGTTGCATAATATGTATAATAGAAATATGCGATGCTTTTGGAATAACCACTCAATATTAAGTATTGACGAGAAAAGAAACAATTACTCAAATCAGTTGACTTTGTTTATTGTATCGAAAGATAACAAGGATAACATTTATGTAAATTCGAAAGATCGTGTTTTTTTTTGTATTCACATCAGATGGAGACGCGTGATTCATGTCAGCTTCTTGTAGCACTGGAGCGTTCTGAATCATCATCTATAATAATGTTTTTAGCGGACTTTACTTTTCAAGTAAATCCGCTGTTGCGTTCACTTAGTTTCTTAGTTTGTTTGTTTGTTTGTTTATTTATTTATTTATTTTTCTTTTTTTTTTCTTAGCGTTCTCGCGCGATAACTCGAGTAGAAGTGATCGAATCGAAACCAAATTCGGAAGAAGGGTTGGGGTAATTGAGTTCTCGAGCTGATCAGTTTTTAGACGTGATCGGACGTGAGTTTTGCGTGGGTTGGCATTTGTTGAGGTTTTTCCATTCTCCCCACGATAACTCGAATAATACTTGACAGATTGAGTTCAAAGGAGGCATGATTTGAGGTTTTCTGGTTCCCGCATGATAGCAGGAAGGAATGGTTGAGCGTTATAAATGATCAGATATCTAATTTATCAGAACGTGAGATCATTCAATGAAACGTGAGGTCACGGTTTTTCCTTTTGTATCCAAAATTCATCAGAATGTGTTGCGAATGACTGAAAGAGTAGGCGTAGTAGTTTTGGAGGATGTGACGTGACGTGATGTGATGGGGCTTGAGTCGAAAACGATCGACATCAAAATGGAAAGACAGGTAGAGTACGCAGACTTTCAGCGATTATTAGTTTTTCAACTTGAGGAGGAATGATTCAACATGAGGTCACTCTTTTTTTGTGAACGTTCGTTCTCTCGCTGTAACTAGAGTAAAACTTGACAGATCGACTCGAAATTTTGAGGAGTAATAGATTGAGTAGGTCTTTAGGATTGATTGATTTTTGAAATCGATTGGGCTGAGGTAACGTGACGTCAGATAATTTTAATTTACAATTTAAAAGATGAATTTTAAAAATGAGTATAGTCAGCCTCCGAACCGAAAAAGGAGGATAAGGAGAAGAGTTGGCCATCCTCGAAAGCATGTCAAAGGAGAGAAAGTTTAATTTGACGTGAGATCGCGTTTTTTTGAAGAAACTGTCTGAAATATTATTGTTTTTTTAGAGCTGTTTGAACGTAAAATGACCTGACCTCACACGATTCCAAGCTTAGAGGTAAAAGAAGATAAATTACGTGAGGTCATGTTTTGTATGATACTTGATAAAATTTAGGATAAGTGCAGTTGGTAGAACTTTTGAATTTTATAAAAATTTTTTATTCTAGTAAAAAAAATAAACTATTCTAATAACATTCTTTAAAATAGTATAATTAGTAATGTCCGCTTTCAAGATACTCTAGTATCTTTTAGTTTTCTTACAAAATCCAACATTTTGTTAGAAATTTGGGTGTGAATAGCGGAAAATATGTCGACTATTTTGTCAGAGGTTTAATTGTCTGTATATCATGAATTATATTGATGTGAAATAAAATATTTTGTTGAAATGTTAATAAGCAAAATCAAATCATGTAAAACGTATATTTCAAGAATAAATTACTTCATATTAATCGAATAATAGAGAGAAGATGCTGTTCAGTATAATCACTTGTAACACAATAAAAATCGTAAGCAGCCATGCCGCATTACTGGAGCTTGTTTTCATTTTTGTAATAACCTTGCTTAACCGTTCAAGTCTGAAAACCCCTGCCCTATCCTTTCCAAAAACACTTGAGAAGTTGAATTTGGCACAAATGTAGTATTTTTTGCTATGAAATAATCATGTGGACACATATTTCTCAAATTATAACTATTTGAGGGTCCTCAAATGACCCCTTCTGTACCACCACCACTATTTTAGGCTGATAACCCCGCCTTCCCCCCTCAGACATCATGTATGTAAGTGAATTGGGGATATAGTATACATCTTATCCGCAATAATCATATGAATTCATATTAATTACATTTTTACGAACTTGAGGCTCCTCAAGCTCTACTCAAATTTTGATAATCCTCCATTTTGGATCAATTTTGATCTAAATTCAAGAGGTCATATTCTGGTCACCAACTAACCTCACACCCAAAATTTGTTCTATTTAACTTGATTTGATGGGGAGGTATGGAAGATTTAAGAAATTTCACGACTCAAAACTTCCTCAAAAAGCCGTTTTTTGATCTAACTCCTCTCAATATGCACGTAGGGAGCTGAAATTCGGATATATTAGTGTCCGTCACTCACTCTTTCATATGAGATCAAAAATGAAAAATTTGAGGTATTCACCCTTTCTCCAGCTCTTCTCAAAATTTAAGTGATCCGCCATTTTAAAATTTATCGAAAAAACAAAAAAAGCTGTTCTGCGCATTTTCAAGAAGAGTCTCTCACCAAATTTTGAGCGAATTTTGTGAATACTCGCCGGTACTACGCGTGGGAGAAAAAAAAATATAAGGTGGACATTTGCCAGATGATTACAAAAATGGTCTGAAACGCAAAGATTTGAAGACCCCACCCACCCATGACCTTTCCTTGCCAAATTAGGTAGGCTGTAATAGCTGTCGTTTTTTAGTTGAAAACTCAGCTAATAACAACGAAATAACGAAAAATAATAATAACGAATGACGAGATGTTGGGCCTTTGGGGCCTTACTATTTCCAACACATTTCTTTCCATACACATCACATACACCGTGCTAAAAAACCACACGATCAGCCGGTCACCAGCACCCAGCAGAGATAATCAGTCTTAGAGACTTAGTAGAAGTAGAAGTCTTTAGAAAAAGTCGACAAATGGAAAAGGTGAAGATTGTACCTTTTTTTTTGTCTTTATGCTTGTGCAGTCGTGCATTGTGCAGTAATAATGCTTGACAAAAAATTTTTTTTCTTCTTGAAAATTGTAAATTTTTAATCTGGTTTATTTTGTTATAAATTTACAGTATTTCCCTGATATTACGGTAAATATACTAATTCGTTGAAAAAAGTAACGATTAATCGATTATTTGAGAAAATAGTCGATTAATTGTAAATTTTTAAAATAATTGATTATTCCGATGGATTTTCAGCGATTAATCGATTATTATACGTCCAACATAAATTATTCTAAAGAACGTATTTTTACTACATCTGTGTGGTACTAGGTTCTGAATTACAAAACTGGCACGCAAGTTTAGGGGTTCGTAAATGCAAATCGTTGTGGGTAAGTTTCGTAAGGCCAACTCTGAGTCGTGTGATGATTATTTCATTGGCTCTGTCTGGGTAAGATAATTTCTTCCAGGATAGAATAGATTTTTTATGAATGAATAATTTTGGTTTTGAAGTTCAACGAATTTTGCCATTTGACTAATTGGATTTGGTTTAGGAGATTTTTAATGTTGTCAAGATTTGAATCGTTTACTTTTGATTTTGGAAGCTTTTGCTTAAATTGGGAATTTTATAAAAAGGATTTTTGAGGGAATACTTACCACAGATATAATCCGCAAATGAATGGCGAACTAAAATGAGTGTTGATCGTTGATTACTTTGCAGTTGGCACACTTTAAATCACAGTAGGTTGTGAGGAATTTCACGTCCGACAAAAACTTTTTATCGACTGCTCATCGTATTTTTGCATTTGAAGTGAAAATTGAGCCAGCTCTACGATATCATTTGCCGGCTAGTTTGATTAATAATAACTTTTGTTATTGGGCGAAGTGAAAGTACGTAAATCATTGAGTAGCTTAACATGCTTAAGCACGATCTATAATTTGAAGATCATTATTCTGTACCTTCACAATTACATAAGCAGTATGTGACTACTGATTTTCCTTTCTTTTGCTGTGGTTTATTGCTTCAGAAGGACTCGTTGACCCACTGTAATTTTTTAGGATAGTGCTCCCCTTGCATCATGATATTTTTACTGTACCTCTCGCACCTTCATGTTCTTTTCCATCTCTTCCTCTCGAGTATTTTCTAATCTAATCATTCTTAGTGTATCCCCAAATGCTGAAGTAATTTTCTAAACGTAGCGAAGAAATTGTAATTCTTTTGCTTTCCTCTTTGAACTCGTTCATTTGGACCACTTGTAGTATAGCGCTATTTGCCCCGAAGTTCCTGGATGAAAGCCGCCAAAATGAATACTAATAGCAAATTTATCACCCAATCTGAGTACACTGTTGTCGCAAATTCCATAATTCGTGGCCATTTGTTATTACACGAATAATATAATCAACCGATGAGTGAAGGGCTTTTATTACATGCTTTAATACAACATACTTTTAATAGGGGTATATGAATATGTACAAAATGTATGTTAACAAGAGTAATCTTATAAAATAAACAGTACATCAGCTGATTTTATAAATGAATATTTTTATATCTTTTAATAATTTATGGTCATAACGGTAATATTATCTACTGATCCTCTACTCATGGCTGTTCTCGCGAGTTTTTCCTCAACGGTATTACCCGATACAGTGTTCTTTGGAGAAATGATAGAATAAACAGCCTCCTCATCCGTGAATACATCCCATAAACCGTCCGAAGCTATAATTAAAAATTTAGCATTTCTTTCGGAGAAGTCTTCGCTGAACGTATCAGCATCAGCGATGAGGCCATATCTAACATCTTTAAGCGCTAGATCTCCTAACGTTCGAGAAACGGCCATTCTATAACGTTTGACGTACAATTGAGATGCTCCTTTATACGTTGTAACCTTGGCACGTGGAAAAGTAGCGAGTCGTTTCCATTCTTTTTTCTATTTAATATTTGAATAAATATTAACAATATATGCACGATTTATTCGATAACATTTTAGAAATACTTGAAGAAAAATCGAATTTATGTACTTACACTATTTGGTTTATGATCTTCGGTTATTCGAATCGCATTTCCTCCTGCATCAGCCAGCACAGCTCGCGAATCTCCTACGTTCGCGACGTATAACTTATTTTCGGTGATTAAAGCTACTACAGCTGTCGCGCCTAAATGCGGATCATATATTCGTGAAGGTCGAATTAGAATATGCTGAAGTGACTATACTGAAGAAATTTTGAACAATTTATGTTCTAAAGATTTTGTAAATATCAATGCGTGGAATTAACAATGCATTTGACAATGCCCTCAGATGAAAAAATATGTATACAGAATGAATTTTACGACTAGAGAACTTTGTATCTTTAATGCAGATTTAGAATAGTCTTCTCACAATTGATGGAGCTGGTCAGACGGTCGAAAAATAATTTCCAAGTAAAAAAATCATATAATATGGTGCAACGAATCTCGGTACCTCTTCCACTAAAGTCGATATGAAGAAATGCCTATATCATCTCTTTGGACACGAAAATAAACGTTACTGTATGCCGTCACAGAGTGAAAAAACGCTCGCATAATTGTAATTTATTCGAATTTATTTGCTTCGGCTGTTAGGTACAGGCGAAATGCAATCAAAATAAGTCAACGAGGTGATTGAGAAACCGATCTATGGAAGTATATGGAGCCCCTTTTCTTTTCTAACAGAAAGTGAGTATACAATGGATAAGTTGCCTATTTTCAATTTTACGAAAGCTAGGGATAGTTGAAGAGCTATTTTACGCACATAGATTGCAAAAAGTAGTACTTTTACTAACCTGAGCATTCATAATGTTGCATATAGGCAACTTGTCCACTGCAGTCATAATAATGAAGATAGCTACGTTCATACTTCATAGTTTATAACATACACTTAAAGGATCCTTCATACGAAAAATCATTACAGCGGTGTATAAGAACTGCGTAAAAGGGCGAAATTTTTCACAGGGTGTTCAAAAATCGAATAGACGTAAAGTATACTGTATAAATACTCTCGTATTGATCTTACTCGTATCAAGAATAATTGGTAGTGTATCTCACCACTTTTGCCTTCATTTTGTTCCAACTCTGTCTGCAGATCACCCTCATTGAAGGCCTTAATTTCACCCTTCAGAAACTCTTCATAGTTAATTTTCCCATTCTCAATGTAATCGGCTTCATTTTCCTCTTCAATATGTTTTCGAATTTCTTCTAATTTTTTTTTCATCTTGACCAATAAATTCTGTGCCGTATACTTCGCAGCGCGCTTATCGTGAATCATTAGTCATGCAGAAGACAATTAAGAATATAAAAGGAATAATCTCGATACGATTAGTATACGTAGCTGATACATCCTAATTGTACTTACATCACCACCGTGCCCATCAAAAACACCGTACAGTGATACTGCTGGGATTCCAGGTTCTTCTTTAATTTCCTCCATGGCGAATGTATCTTCCATAGTTTGCCTTTTTCCTATAAATGAAAAAACTGACATCTTTCCATTTTCACTCTTGTATTCGCTGAAAATGTAATGAATGAAAATATATTAATTACGTATTTTTTCCAAGTTGTATAAATTTATGTACTCTTGATGATTTAATTTAACGAATAATAACTAAGCAAAAGCTACGTATATAAAAATGTTGCAAAGCAAGTATTAAGTCATCTTGAATGTTAATGGTATTTTACATTGCTCCATCTTCACGCTTGCAAGATTCATCCTCTGAAGAAACTGCGTGTACCTATATGCGAACGTAAGCGTGTAAATTAATTAAGCTGTATATAGTTGGCTGCAGATGCAAAAACATTGCTGGTAGGTAACTTTACCGACAAACTATTAGTGCCAATGGTAACGATTAATGCGATAAGAAGCACTTTTTTGAGATAGTAAAAATTACAAACGATTTCGAACACCGCCATTTTGTGAAATAAAATCAAAATTTTTGGCGACCAGTGGTAGTTAGCGAACGAACGAAGTGTGAAGTAAGCCCAAGTTTCGTGTGGTAGAAAGAAAACGTATACGTGTCCCTATAACTGTGTACGTGGGTTTCCACATCTGTGTAAATATTACGCTAATGTATGTAGCTTTATCGCCTGTCACCTTATATGTTTTTTAGCGAAATAATACGAAAAACTCCTCAATTCCACGTAAAACTTACGTTCAAGTCCTTTCGTTAAAAAGCACATCCTAATAATAGGTTATAATCTCTGAAGTTTTCAATTCTTAAAGAACGATCAGAAGCCCGTAAAAAGTAAACTTTAATTTTTTGATCCGTTGAAAATGGCACAGGTTGAAATTTATCATTCAACATTTCTTCGGCAAGTTGGTGAAATTTTGACGTGATTTTCAACTATCAACGGTTCTGTGGTTCCTAAAATATCATTTGATGTGCTCTATTCGTCTCATGTTGCATAATATGTATAATAGAAATATTCGATGCTTTTGGAATAACCACTCAATATTAAGTATTGACGAGAAAAGAAACAATTACTCAAATCAGTTGGCTTTGTTTATTGTATCGAAAGATAACAAGGATAACATTTATGTAAATTCGAAAGATCATGTTTTTTTTTGTATTCACATCAGATGGAGGCGATTGATTCATATCAGCTTCTCGTGGCACTGGAGCGTTCTGAGTCGTAATCTTCAAACACTGGCTTCGGTTTTGGATCATACAATGATATTATTATATTAATATATTCGCCGTAGTGAGCGAGGTTTAATATTTTATAGACGTTTGGTATCATGTCGAAACTATTAAATGAAGCAGAGTGTATGTTAGAAAGCCTATGTCGTTTTGTTAGAGACGATGGCCTAGAAAAGTATAGATCTTAACAGTTTTATTGTACGTATGTTGTAATAGGTTCTAATACCGGAGCTTCAATTTTTCTAAAAAAACTAGGGGGCTTCACTCTCTGACCGCTATGAGGTCAGACCACTGCGGCATTCCTCGCTTCGCTTGGATTGTCTCCTCACCCCTTCGAGGCTCCTAATTAAAATTGAACGAAAAAAAAAGTTATTTTATCAGACAAGTACCGTTACATTTCAAACTGCACAATAGGATGGAGTGAGAAAAAAATGTTCTTCAATTTTGATCAAATTTCAAGAGGTGGTTTACTTCGAGTTAAAACTCCCCCATACAAAAGTTCAGAACCAGCGACCATTTGGGAGGGAAATAGGGGCCCTCAAAGTAGGATCATTTTCGAGAAAAACCATTTTCCGAAAATGATCCTACTTTGAGGGCCCCTATTTCCCTCCCAAATGGTCCGCTGGTTTTGAACTTTTGTATGGGGGAGTTTTAACTCGAAGTAAAGCACCTCTTGAAATTTGATCAAAATTGAAGAACATTTTTTTTTTCACTCCACCCTACTGCACAACCCAGTTTATTCTTACTTGTTACGCCCACTAAGAGTTTTTCCTTTCAGGATGGGTTTGCCCGTTTGTACCTTTGTATACCTGCCATTCTAAATAATTTTTCAAATTTACCCTTGCCTTGCCCATGTACAAAGGTTTTATTAAAATTTATCACGTTTTCCCCTTTGTATTATATCTACTATCCTTTATACATTTTATACCTACTATTGAATACAAGGAAACGCTCACATCTCAAAACCGATTCCATTTTGATTTTAATATGTAGAGAGAAGAGATCAAGAAGAGATAGAGATACCGATACCGAAATTCAAGTTCTGTTTTTTCTCCCTAGGTCCAGGAAAAATCCATCTTTAATTCATTTAGAATGGAGGGGTCACTAAAGTGTTGTATTTATGTCGTACAAGTGAAAAAACCGTGTCTGATCGTCAAGAATTTATGGGTATCTAATATTACGTGTTCGATAATGTATAAAAAAACAAATTGAGTAACGTGAGAAAAAGTAGAATCATAAATACTTAGATTCAGTCATTTGAAATTATTTTCGATATTTCCAGCAGCAATGAAATTTTTTCCGCTTGAATTTATAGGTATAAAATTTTGCATTCCATGTTCTCTTGAACACATCGAATGACGTATAGTATAGCTGCTTGACCTTTTTTTATATGTTTATAATAATATATTTTGTCGATTGTGATTAACGATAAGGGGTCCTAAAAGTAACGACTATCGAATCCAAACTAACGGTGAAATGATATAAATAAGCTCGTTTAAGCGTACGCGATTTCCGAGCACCTTGTCGCCATTTATAATATTCATGCAGCACGTGTTTTTACGAATAGCGTACACGTTCATCCGATGCAGCTCCGCTGGCTGAATTTTCACGACTCGTACCGGTTAGCTCGATCAATAGTGTAACCGGGTTACGAGTACAATGATACGCTAATTTTTCATATTCGGAATTTCATTGCGACGACTATTCACCATCGCTTAATATTTAGCGACGTGAACGACATCGGTCATCGTCTAAAGGCATCGTATTGTATGGTTGACCAAACTTGGAAACTTATGTATTTCATACTTTCGTAGATGTATCAAATTGGATGCGATTCGTGCGGCCGGCCAGCTCCTACAAAGAGCAGAACTTAATACTCAGTCAGCAAGGCTCGTCGCTTTACTTCACCACCATCGAAGTGATTCATCCGAAACAAGAATTGCTGGTTTGGTACAGCGTGTGGTATTCGCAAATTCGTAACTTTACGCTGCTACCTGACGATCCTTGCGGTAAGAATACAATCACGTTGGGCGTCTCTAAAAACATTTACCAGTGTGTACTTGTAACGCATATTTTCATTACAGTTGACGGACTTTACAAAGATATCGACGCAGTTGATTTAGCCAACGAATCCAATGTAAATAAATCACCATTGTCGGCGTCGCGGAATGCCGAATATGTAAGCTTCTGAGTGGTACTTTTCGCACCATCTTTACTGCTTATAAATTCTGTATTCCGAGATTGTTTCACACGATATGTGTTTAATATTCTTCATTTCAGATTAAGGCCGTCGGATCACCCACAGACGTAGTGGTATGTTCGGATGTGGAAGATGAAGATGATAAAGATGGTAACGATTTGGTTATCGATTCTCGCGTCTTGGTTTACAATGACATCATTGAGAAGGACAAGTGCAGTGAAGGAAACGTCGATAACCAGTCACTCAGGTACGCAATGCTTTAATGTACTACCAGTACATAATATGATATACCAGTTAATCCACAATTCATAAAAAAAAATAAAAAAACGTAAGCAGCCATGCCGCATTACTGGAGCTGAGTTTTAACTGGGGCTTGTTTTGATTTAGTAATACCTTGCTTAACCGTTCATCACTAAGGCCACACCCAATACCAAGTCTGAAAACCCCTACCATTCTTTCCAAAAACACTTAAGAAGTTCAATTTGCACAAATTAGTATTTCTTGCCATGAAATAATCATGCGAACACATATTTCTCAAATTATAACTATTTGAGGGTCCTCAAATTATCTTCAAATTTTGTAAATCAGCCATTTTGGATCCATTTTGACTCAAATTTAAGTGGTTTATTCTGGTCACAAACTAATCCTACACACAAATTTGACCATTCTAGGCCGATTTGGTGATGAGTATGGAAGATTCATGAAATTTCCTGCAGCA
>CM019756.1:6816714-6889518 GCA_009761765.1 Phenacoccus solenopsis
GTATGAGATATGAGATATTCTCGTGAAATCAATGTCCATTATTCAAGTCAAAGCTTGAATTTTTTTTTTTTTCCTTTCCTCGAATCATAATGATATTTGAAACGAACTGCAGTTAATTTGCTAACCCGCAAGTTATATAAAATGTACTGTACGTTTTCATCCTATAACAAGCATATAAAATATTTCTTGATGAAATGCATTTTAAAAATCTTGAAATCGATTCGATAATGTATTAAAAATATTAACCAAAGATCGAAAAATTAGCAAGTAGTATTAATAATGATACCAAAGTTGTTCTTACAGTAAATATGCATCTCTATATATATAGTGGTCAAAAACGTTTGTCGCACTATTTCTCCAAAACTACCCGACCGATTTCGTTAAAATTTTTACACACGTACTCCTGCCTATCCGTAGATGGTTCTTAGGGCAAATTCAAGCCCCTAGTATTACAATAAAACAAACTGTAAATTGTACATAGCTCAAAGTAAAAGAGCCAAACGTAGGAATACACATAATCGTTAATGAACTACTTTTTGGATTATTTGTGGCTAATCTCAAAACATCATATTAAAGCTTACTACGCATCAACAACGTAATGAAGGGTGCCCAGGGTAGGCAATGCCCCTTCCAAAATTTTTGGGCTTCAACGGTGACCTCCTCATTGGCTTACTCAAATATTCCAACTTATTTTGAGTAATGAGAAGTGATAAAAAAATGAAATAAGAGGAAATCCTGAAATGTTTAATTTTGAAGTAGAGTAGTGATATTTTGGAAGCCCTTCTACAGTGAAATCAGTGTTCTAAAACCATGAAACACTATGCACTTGAAAGATAAATTATCCATTTAGTACTTAATTTAGAAAATATTCAAAACTGGTACTTAAAAAAAAAATAAAAAATAAAATGTGGATAACATTTAAAAAAATACATTGGCTCTTATGGGAGCGTTTTCATTATTCGCGTTTTACATAAAAACAAAGGGATTTTTTGAAATTTCAGTTATGTAGTTATTTATAGAGATTTTTACGCTCTTTCCAACGATGTATTTTTGATGACTGTAGCACTTAAATTCACAAAAATATTCATTTTTGAAGAACGCTACCCTCCTGACAAAAATTAGCTGTTTATATTATCATTAGTGTAAGGTATAGAATACGTGGAGGTGAGTATCTTGAATATCAGTTTGTACAGGAATTTTCATCGCATCAACACTACACTAAAAATAAAGTACAAAAAATAATGAAAGAACATTATGAAATCATAATTTACATTTGAACAAAGAAAAAATGATCCTTCAAAACGAAATTCGAAATTAAATTCAACATCGTGGCGTTTATGTAAACATTACTGCAGAGGAAAATCAAGTTATCGAGAAAAACTGCTTTTAAAATGTAAACAGTTGATTTTTATCAAAAGTGCAGGTTTTTAAAATTGAATATTTTTGCAAATATAAATGCTACAGCTGTCAAAAATACACTGTTGGAAAGAGCATAAAATTCTCTATAAATAATTACATAACTAAAATTTCAAAAAATCCCTTCGTTTTTGTGTAAAACGTGAAAAACGAAAATACTCGCATAAGAGCCAATGTATTTTTTTTTAATGTTTATATTTTCAATTTTAGACTTGGTTTTTTTCGTGGTAATTGCAGCGCACTCTACACGTTTGTGGATAGGTCAATATACTATTTTGAATCCTTATACAACAAAATTGAACGTCCGGATTAAAAAAAATTATAGATTTAACATTATTTTTTTGAAATTTTTTAGAGCAATGTTCCCAGTAAGTTTAAGAGGTGAAATTTTTAGTTCGATATTTTTGAGGTCTCTTTCATCGCTGTTTACTTTCCTGTGCTGAAATTTCCAAAAAAAAAAAAAAAAAAAAAAAAAAAACGGCCTATTCTAAGCCTCTAATTAAGAAATCAGTAAAATAAAAAAATATTCTACGATGAATTTTGTATCATATAATTTACTTTTCAACCTAGAAAATCTACCCAAAGAAGAAAAGAGGAGCTCGATTTCACCTCTTTCTTCATTAAAAGTATGCAAGCCAGGGTCAGTAAGTACTAAGTACCACCATATGTATTAAGAAGTCCTATGCATATTAGTTAAAATATTATTCTTCAAAATTAGCAATTTTCAGCTAATTTATCAGAAAATGAAGTCTAGGTGAATCTTGTTTTCCACGAAGAACATGCAGAATAAAGTAAAAGTTCTCTCAATAATTTATAATAAAAAATTAGTTCGTGATAGGGCATGAAATTAGAAATGAAGAGAGAAAATGAAATATATGTACATTTAATCAAGTTAAAAACAAAACTACAAAAAGTTCGCCTATATCAACAAGCTCAATATTTATTCTCGTAATGTAATTGAAACAAAATATTAATTTTGTGACAAAAAATGCATTTTTTTATTTTCAAAATTGATTATATATAGGTTTCTATGGATGTGTAGGTGAAACCAAAACTATATTCTCTTGAGAGTAGCTTTCACATTTATGGGAAGAATTTTTTTGAAAAAGGGCATAAAAAGAAAGTAAATTTATTCTGATTTTTTCTCTTTTAAAAAAAGCGAAATTTCACTTCAATCATTCAGCAAAAGGTGGGGGATAATAATTCGATTAATCAAATTTTTATTACTAATTTTGTTAAATTTAAATTTTATTTTTATAAATTTAACATTTTTTGGAATATTAATTTTTAGTTTAAGAGGGGGGAGGGGGAGAAGAGGAAAATATTTCTCAAGTTCAAGTTGAAAACCAATTTTTTAGAAGTATTACACGTGATAGATCGCTTCTCCAACCTACTTTCAAGAATCTGTAAGCAAAAAAATGTAATATACAAGATGAAGTAAGTTCGTTTCATCGTTTGAGGACCCCTGAAAAATACGACAAAAATGGTATACAATTTTCTGGTGACGGTTTGGATATTCTTGAGGGTTGTATTGTTGGTCACCAATGAGTAAATTTCCAATATCACTATATTTAGGTGATTTTCATCGAATTAAAAAAAAATTATTACTCAGGTAAAAATGATAAACAAAAATAGATACAGAAATAAATTATAATTTCAAACTACTCCCTTTTATAGCTAAAGTAAGATTTTAGGGGTGAATAAATAGGTTTTTTTATGGTAAATTCATCGTAGAATATTTTTCTACTACAATACTTTATCGACTGGAACCTTGCTGACAAAATTAATGGTCAAAATTCAATTTTCCAAGGGTGAGACCTCCTAAACTAGGATTAGGTGCACTTTAGGAGTGGAAGTTTTAATGTAATGTTTTCGAGATCATCAGTCACTAATAATCCAAAAATCTTTCATGGTTTATTTCTTCACTTCAAACGCTCTATCATCCATTTATTGCTCTTTATGTTGGAAGAAGAGATGAAATTTCCAATATGTATTTTTCTGCAAGCGCATCAGGCGTATTTACTGAACATAAATAGAAGATAATAATAGTTATTGACGCCAACGACACCTACCTTCATTTTGCGAAATCTAGGTCACTATAGCATGTATCATATTTGATAGATGTTACTTGAAATCAATCCATCACCAAGAACCTAAGTAATGAATTAAAATATACAATCGAATTAAAAAAATTATACGAATATGAGTTACGTAAATAGTGAAAAGCGCAAGACTGAAAATTGGATGCTGAAATTGTTCCAGAGATGCAATTGGGTCACAAAGGAGGGTATCGATTTTCGCGGAAATTTCAACTGCATCATGATAGAAACTTTTTCATATTCGCTGCAGCTTATATTTTGTTAGGTAAACGAATTATAGTAATTGCATCCTTTTGAAAAGCTTTCAACGTAAATTAAACAGGTATTGCGTCGATGTTTGTTTATTGGTTTTCGTTTTGGTAATTTTCGAAACCACAGAGTATCATGTAAATGTGTAGTTTGGACGAAATTATTAAATTTTCAATATACGTAGTACCCACCTAATACCAAATTGTAGGAATTATGAAAATTATAGCACAGAAGTGGTGATACGGAACGTATGGCATTATTTCATCGATCTTCATTATCATGTATTTCCAATATACATTACGATTCCTTCGACTATTCACGATATGATGTTCTCGATGAAAAATTTCGTTTTTAAATCTGTATAAAAAAACGTAACACATTAATAACTACGTAACCGCGCGAGATCAATGAAATAGGATAATTAACCTTCACATATTGGTTGAAAGAATTCCATCAGATTGCCAACAAAATGTAAATAACGTGCAACAAACATATGCACTTCTTGGCAAGCGAATGTATTAATTCTCACACGCTTGTATGTACTTTATGACGTTTCAGATGATTAATGAGCATTAAAAATGAAGTTCTTAATGCTCATATTATTACTATACCACGTTCCTCGAATCAGAGCTTTCCTTTGCAATTCGAAACCAAAAGGAGCATTAGGTCAGCCAACCAATGGTACAAAATTTCGAATCGTAATCGCCACTAATCCAGAGCGATACATTCCATATGAATGCTACAATGGTAAGTTATCATAAGGGATGGTGTAAACTCGAAGGAAATTATTATTAAGGCAATTTCATATTTCAGTCACTCTACAGGGTAAGAATAGCGTAATAGAGGATGCAACCCAATTCAACGGATTCTCTTTGACGGTTCAACCTAAAAACATAAACGAAATGAGCTCCGCGCCTGATCCACTGGCGGCAGGTTTGTTGGAAATTTTCCCCGGAGATTTAAACGCCAAAATTGACGAAACTTGTCCCAATATGGTGGTCCATACTTCGCATACATTCGTGTCGCGAATTGATGTGCAATGGAAAGCTCCACCTCCTGGTAGTGGATGTGTACAGTTTAAGTAAGTGTAAAAGACACAATTAATATATCATTGAAGATCCATCAGTTTAGAAAAAATATTACATTCAGGGCTTCCGTCATGGAGCAAAATTTATGGTACCAAAACACCGGCGGATTAACCTTGGACCTATGCGAAGATGATAACACCAAAAATGAAGAAGATGTGGAAATCTGCAACGCTTGTAACGAAGCTAAATACGAAGTAAACTCGTTGATACATGTTTAATTGCCTTCCACCAACGCGTACCCTACAAAAAATGTAATAAATTGATTCGATATTAATATAGCTGAAATTCGAAGGAATGTGGACTCGTCAAAGTCACCCGTTACATTTTCCAACCAACATTTGGTTAACTCGATTCTCCGATGTTATTGGAGCTTCACACGGAGCATCTTATAGGCAAGTACCTACCTATATCCAAATACCAACTCTATCCTATTTCAGGGAGAAATTTAATTTTAACGTATATTCGAAGATTATGGAAAGTTGACCAATACGCGTCACAAGGTCTAATTGAGTTTTCGCTCTACGAAAACACAACGGCATTAGAGACAGAAATTAAGGTACGAAGATAATTTATACGATTGGTTCAATTTTCTTTCATACTAAATCGATCCGTTTATTTTTCTCCTTAGAGTAATGAAGTACGAACTGTTGTTAAAGCGAAGGGCCTGAGGTATCCAAATATCGCGGGTAAGACTTTCGCGGTATTTCGAGTAGACAAAGATCACCATTTATTGTCCATTATTTCGCTAATTAGTAAGAACGAAGTTTATTCCATAACTAATTACAGATTACTAGAAAAATGTGAGAACATTTTTTCATTTAATTTTTTATTTTAGTTCCATCACCTGACTGGTTTGTTGGCGTATCTGGCTTGGAATTATGTAATAATACAGAGTGGATCCAAGAAAAAACACTGGATCTGTATCCGTACGATTTAGGATTATTCAGCGATCTCCAATATACGGTGAGTAAAGAATAAAATATATACATGGTGTTTTACCTCAATACGATATCCCGAATACAACGTGTAGGTAACTCATAAAGCATTCATGTAACATGGTATGCCTATGCTACATGCTGAAGGGACCGAGATACAAAGTCTGAATTTTTAGCTGAGTTTTTAACTAAAAAACGACAACTATTACAGCCTACTTGATTTGGGTAAAGAAGGTCGGGGGAGGGAAGGATCTTCAAATCTTTGCGTTTCAGACCATTTATAATCATTTGGCAAATGTCCAACTTTTGGTGTATATATGTATATATTTTCCCCACGCGTAGTGCGGCGGGAATTCATGAAATTCGCTCAAAACTTGATGAGAGAATCTACTTGAAAATCTAACAAAACGAGTTTTTTTATTTTTTCGAAAAAATTCAAAATGGCGGATCATTCAAATTTTGAGGAGCTGGAGTAGGAGCAAGTACCTCAACTTTTTCGTTTTTGATCTCATATGAAAGAGTGAGTCACGGACATCAACATATCTAAATTTCAGCTTCCAAGTGCATTTCGAGGAAAGTTAGAGCAAAAACCGGTATATTGAGGAAATTTGTTTTTTGTAGCCCACGCGTTGGGCCGGCGGGTATTGATGAAATTCGCTCAAATTTTGGTGAGAGACTCTTCTTAAAAATACGACAAAAGTACTTCTTTCTTTTTTTGAAAAAATTCAAAATGGCGGATCTCTCACATTTTGAGGCGTGCTGGAGAAGGGGCAAATACCTCAAATTTTTTGTGTTTGATCTCATATGAAAGAGTGAGTCATGGACACCAATATATCCCAATTTCATCTTTCGAAGTGCATTTGGAGGGGAGTTGGAGCAAAAAACGAATTTTTGAGAAAGTTTTGAGTCATGAAATTTCTCGAATCTTCTATATCTTCTCACCAAATAAAGCTAGAAAGGTCAAACTTT
The DNA here is from genome assembly GCA_009761765.1 of Phenacoccus solenopsis. NCBI lineage: Eukaryota > Metazoa > Arthropoda > Insecta > Hemiptera > Pseudococcidae > Phenacoccus > Phenacoccus solenopsis. The sequence goes on from CM019756.1 coordinate 6,823,471, forward strand.
GAGGGTAAGGTTAGTTAGTGACCAAAATTTGACCTCTTGAATTTTAGTCAAAATACATCCAAAATGGCGGTTTATCAAAATTTGAGAAGAGCTTGAGGAACCTCAAATTAATGAAAATGTAATTAATATGAACTCATATGATTATTGGAGATAAGAAGTATACTATATCCCCAATTCACCTCCATACGTGATGTTGGGAGGGGAGAGGGAGTGGTTATCAACCTTGAAATAAGGTGGGGGTACAAGAAAGGTCGAAAATTTTTTATTGCTATGCCATATGATAAAATGAGCCCAAGCGACTAACTTATTACAATTTTAGCTTCCCAAGTGAATTTGGAGTGGAATTAGAGCAAAAAAGGCTTTTGGAAGGGAAATTATGGCAGGAAATTTCATGAATCAACCATACCTCATCTCCAAATCGGCCTAGAAAGGTCAAACTTGGTGTGTAGGATTAGTTGATGACTAGAATATGACCTCATCAATTTGAGTCAAAATGGATCTAAAACGACTGATCATCAAGATTTCAAGATAATGTGAGAATCCTCAAATACTTGATAGGATTATTTCATGCAAAAAATACTACGTTTGTTCCAAATTCAAATTCTTAAGTGGTTTTAGAAGGGATAAGGTAGGAGTTTTCAGACTTGGTATTGGGTGTGACCTGTAGTTATGAAGAGTTAAGCAAGCTTATTACCAAATCAAATCAAGCCCCAATCAAAAACTCAGCTCCAGTAATGCAGCATGGCTGCTTACGTTTTTTTTTCTCATTTGGTGATAATTAATTGCGAAAATTTTTATTTCACCATCTATGGTAGATAAACATAAATGCTGGTTATGCCAAATTTTATATAATAGAATGTAGTATTATTGACGAAGAACTGGTGTCAGCAGAGATGGTAGGTGGGGAGAAACAATGAATGAAGTGTAAAAAATGAAGAAAAATTCCATCACTTTTTATTTTTCATTCTTTTGTAGATAATTTGGAAAAATATTTTCTTGACTCATGTTTTAAAATTTTTATACGCCACTACTCTACACCCATTTCTGTTCTTTGTAAATGGGCCCTGGGTATCTCTAAATGTTGAAATTTTTTTTTTTTAATACTTTTTCAAAAATCGTAAAATTTTTTCCATTATTTCTATCTTGAAATCTTGAGTATGCAATAATGACAAAAATTAAATGTTAAAAATAATCAAATAAGCGTTAGAATATTATAAATTACATTTATGGAACACAAAATTAAATATTAAATAGTTAAAATAGGTAATGTTTGGGTACCGAAACATGTTAACATTATTTTTAATTTTATTAATCATTGTAATTTTGTGTTTATATGAATTTCAACAAGTAAATTATAACGAACACAACAACGAATTCACGCAAATTAGTTGGAATAATATTTTTTGAATGTTATTTCGAAAAATTCTCGAGTCAGCGTTTTAATATTTTTTTTGTACCATAACACCACCACCATTCTCTTGAACACCTTGAGTACATATGTATCATCAAAGCTGCCTAAGTGAAGAAAAAATGTTTGAAAAAAAATGAATATAACATACCTATCAACTCAAAAAGATTAAAATAATGACTGCTCTGCAAAAGTGCGAATATGGTTCTGCATACTGGACGAATCACGAATGTAGTCGAACGCGTTAACACGTGCACATACTCGTCTGTGCGTCATCATAGGGTGTAGCCATGTAGAATGGTTGCACGAACTTGGTATCCAAGTAGTCAAGGAACATCTCATCACATTGTACCTATTTTCTCCAAAACGACCTATAACAATCATAGGATCTTTCTGCATAAATGTATTCAATTAAAAAAAAAATATTTCCACGAAAAATTTGTGTACAAATATAACTTCTTCGGCTTTTATCTAGGTACCCAGAAGGCATTCATCCAGAGTAAGGTGAGGGTGATAGGAGGGTGCATGAAACATTTTTAAAGCATGGAATAATAGAGCATTTTTCCATTTTATTCTCAGAAAGTATAAAAATGACCAATTTCTATTTTTTAGTCGAGTTTTTTATCTAAAATGATAGCTATTACACTTGACCTAATTTAAAAAGGAAGGGTCAGTGAAGGAGGGGTCCTTTAAATTATTGCGTTTCAGACCATCGGTAATTTTATAACAAATGCCCAATTTATTGATGTGTACAAATTTTTTTTTGATGAAAATTTGGTGATAGATTCAACGTGGAATTCATAAAACTACTCTTTTTATTTTTTTAATTCATATCAAAATAGCGGTTCATTCAAATTATGAGAGGGTGGTGGAAAAGGAGCAAATGGCTCGAAATTTTTGTTTGGTGTTGCATATGATACAGTAAGTTGAAGACACCACCAGGCTTTTAGATAAGTAGTGTAGATGAATCATCAAACACGAATGTTATACATGTAAAAAGCACTACATGCTATATGAAGGAGCTTATATTTAGGTGATACAGCTTATATTCTCCTCGATTCACGATACATTTAATTTTTTTTAATTTTTCATTTCTAGTCCAGATCTACACCCATTAATGAAACAATCACTAAAATAGACCACGCTACGGACTACGCGTCTCCTTTTCATACCAACAATACAGGTATATCTACTGGATAATGTAAGATTACTACGAAGAAAAATTCACATCTAATTTATCTTAAATTCTGAATTTCTTTCTCAAAGAAAAACTCAAACCATTAGCTCAAATTCATCTCACGAGGTCGAGAATTTATGAGAGAAATTGCGAAAGTACGACTCCCTCAGAAGAACGTCAGAAAACAAGTTCAGGTGAAAACAACTAACGTTACTAACATGGAAAATAAAATTAGTGAAACCCAAACATCTCCTTCTCTTTAGGTTAATAGACTGATTTGTTATAAACGAAGAAAATATTCACGAAACTCGGACGTTGTCGAAATACCTAGGAAATGAAATCACGTTGATTTAGTATATCCGCGTAAAAAAATTGTACAAATAAAATAACAATAAAAGAATTCATGTTATTAAATTTTTTCACTTATTCTCGGTTGACGAAATTTTCGTAGAGTATGGTATTATAACGGGGCATAATTTTTTTACTTTTGGATGTTTCGCAGGTACTTTCGAACAGTCGAATTCTTCTCCAGGTACCAACGAAGTTACTAAAATAGAAATTCCTACAACAGAAGAAACTTGCGTAGGAGGGAGCTGCAAGTATGAAATCATAACAAACATGTCGCGAATTTGAAGTCATAAGCTTAATTGTACTCTTTGTATTGATAGTAACTGTTTCATCGATACTCAAAAAATCCCAATGTCCCAGTGTTCATTTCCAGAGTGCGACATTGACAGAGTAAGAGCGCAGGTTCCAGACTGGAGCGAAGAAACTAGGAAGCAATGTCTCGAGAGGAAATTACCAATTGAAATAGTAACGAGTAGTGGTTGCAGATTTGATTGTAAATACTACGACCAAGACCAAACTTTAAAAGATAGACAACGATTGAAGGTAATACGGGTATCTATGTTTGATGTTCATTTCACAGATTTTAGTACGCATAGTTGTTTGAAATTTTAGTCAAGTTGCCCGACTACTGCGTGGGAGCCATTTTCTACCTGTGATCCTAAAACTTGTTCTCGAGTTAGAAGAAGGAAACTGCTTAGAGATGAAGATAAAACTACTCCGAGATGCTTGAGAATAGTATTCGAGCAAACAATTGATTGTCCTGGTTGCACACGGAGTACTCAGCTAGGAAGTAAGCAATCGTGTGATTTTTAGCATTATTGGAAGCATTTTTTGAGATATCTGATACTGGATGTTAACTTTTTATGTACTTTTATTGCGACTAACCATAATCATCAAGTTCGATTATTTTTTTCGCACGCTTACCTCTAAAGGGAAACAATGGAAAACGAAATTTCCGAATAAGTATAACGTTACGATATCAGCAGCGTATTCTTACACTTTCCAAGAGAGTATTAAAGCTTGCAATAGCACTAACCGCACCAGTCAAGTTTTCAATGCTTTAAAAAAATATGGTTAATATAAAAATTCATGCGAAGAGTTCATAGGTTTGCTGGACTGATTATTTTTATTAATAGTGAATCATTTTAATTACTGTAGTAGTACTTCAACTTGGCTTATAAGATATAGTGAGAACCAAGGTAAGCCGATATTCCTTTTTTTTCAAAGTGGAGAAGTAATGAACACAAAGAGTCGAATTAATTAAGGAATAAATTTTGAATTTTTAAATAATTTGAATTTTTCTACATTTAATGGTATTTTATATTATACACACGACTGCATACGAGTTTGCCTACCAAAAACCCATATTTTGACAACACGTGAATTTCCTAACGTAATGAACCGTTTGCTTTGAAATTTGAGATAAACAGCTTCTATCAATACTTAAAAACTTGTATCCAATCTCTTTTCGATGAAACTAACATTTCGTGAAAAAACTTGAATAAAAATTGAATGATAAGGAATCAATGTTTCATTTCCAGTAACTTTCTTCTATATGATGGAATTATATTTAGGTCTACGTTGCGTATAAATCGAGAATAGAGTTTCAATTTCAATTATTTGAAATTTAAGAAATTTTGTCTGATAGTTGTTAAGGACAAGACTTGCAAAAAATATCCGTTCGAGAATACCTTTCGCTTTTTCTCACTATAACCTTCCTTGAACCACCGTTGTTTCCATGAAAATTACCAACCCTTTGGTATTCCACCCTAATACCAATTCGCCATCTTGGCTTTCTCTCGAACGTACCAAACAGTTTTTTGTCAACTTCACTTCGTGCGTGTTATGAGTAGCAATCGACGCTTGAAACGTTTCCGAAATTGAAACGAAACGAAACGATTGAAATTTCAATCGTTTCACAGACCCCTAGGAAACGTTTCATTTTTTTTTTTTTTGTTGACTTTTGCATTATTTAACCAATCTGAACTGTGTAATTGTTCATCTTTTCGTCTGTGGTACAAATAAGTAATATATTACACAGAATATTACACAGAATATGCAATTTTAATTAATGGGAGAACATTATTTTTAAAAAAATAGCGAAAATCGTTGATAAAATGATACCATTTTGTAAATTACTGATAAGTGATAACAGTGATAACATTGTTGTGAAACGATTGTTTGAAACGTTTCCGAAACGTTTCATGAAACGTTTCATGCTCGAAATCGTTTCATGAAATTGCCGATTGCTAGTTATGAGGAATACAGTCATTTTCGTTGAACAGACGTTTTGTTTATTTAACATCACCTTCTTTCAATATTATTATTTCATTCATGTTTGAGGGGAACAATTCCTGAAAGGGCATTGGCTTATTTTCTAAAAAAAAATCCACTCTTTATATACCTGTGTATACCTACCTAATACCTGTCTTTAAATGAAAGTAGCCCAAATGAATCGCAAATGAAAGTATTAAAGTAACACGCTCTGAAGGAGTCATCATTTTCAAGCTTAACAACTTAATTTCAATTTTCATGTTTCAATTTAAATTCGGTTATTTTTTCCTGAAACAGAAAAAAAATCACAAAATGTATTCAAAAGTGAATAAAGATTTTCTACTGCTTTATTGATAACTTATCATGATAGATCTAGGTTATAAAAGTATGATTTACGTAAAACCTCAATTAGATAAACGAGTGTATGAAAATAAAAACAACTTGCAACAAACAAGGAATTACATTTTGCAATTCGTATATCAAAAACAAATACGAGTTTGTTCGGCAATTAATCAATTTCCATTATCGCTTTCATCATCACGTCGACAAAAACATATATCGGCTCCAACGAAGTTCATGTGCTCTTCCTGAAATTATCACAGAGATATAAGATCCTATTCGGATGAATAAACAATAACTGTTTACAAGAGTTATGTAATGGTAAATATTTTTTTGTTTCAGGTTAATATTTATCACGATGAAGTAATCAACGGAAATTCTTATGTAATAATTTATGTAATAGTAAAGCTTTTGTACAATATTTAGACGTAAGCTTTCAATATACCTTTTCTACTTATTTATTCCGGTTTCGATATGAAATACGGATTTTATTTTTCCACATAAAAACAAATTATAGGGAAATTTCCATTTTTAATGCTGTTCTTGAATGACTGGAGCTTCTACTATTCATTTGTATTTTGCGAGGCTATGAGGATATTTCAAAACTCCGTTCTTGAAGTTAATGGAAACCTACGCGAAACAAGGACAAAGTATTTAAAATTAAAAAAATTAAAAATAATTGATTTTGGATTAATTTGAAATTTTTCACGTTCTAAAGTTACTCATATCTGGTTGTGTAGAGACTGAATAAATTTTTTAGTTATTAATTTTTCTGAAAATTTGGAACATTTCGAACTTACAAAATTTTGTGTATTTTCAAAAATGAATAATAAATGGGCCACTTACAGCTCACATATATGGTATAAGCTTGATTCAAGATCTTTAGAACTACGATATAAAGTATGATTAATTTTTACCTGACAAAGGTTCTAAATGTATCTCCACATTAAATCATTCAATAGTTTTACCACGAAATATAGCCCACAAAATATCATAATAATTGAAAAAATACTCGATAAAATTTTCATAAATTTTTGAATGTCAAACATTATTATTTTTGGGCGATTTGGAATTTTTTTACATTCAAAAGACATACTCACGCATAGTCTGGGATGGGGGGAGGAGGGATGGAGAAGGTTTCGGAGTCAGAACATACTTCATTATCATCATTGTCAATATGCTATGTAGAACGAGCTGTACCAGTATTTTTAAATAAATTAAATTGAAATTATTATTGGTAGTAGGTATGCAGATAAATGTATTACTTATGGAACGAATAATATGCGATTCACATTCAATACATTCAATCCATAATAAGAAGCTTTGAGTATTCCACGAAGAGTCATTCGGCAAATTTTCATTACGTATCCTAAAAAGTTGAACAACTGTCATATGACTACAATATGAAAACCCTCCCCCCACCTCTCCGTCAAAAATCACGTAGACTACATTTTCTATTAAGAACTTGGCTAAAAAGCTAAGATTCCTAAATTCTGCCGGCATTACCTGTAAGAATTACTTCAATCTTCATACCACAAAAGGTTAGGTTTCCAAAAAATAAAAAAATTTAAATTACCAAAAAAAATTTTTTTAAAAACTGAGACCCCGTTGTGACAGGTGCTTCTATCAACTTTGAAGAATGATTTTTTTTCACATTTTCCATTGTTCATTTGACAACTCCTACGTTTCCTCACCCCTCCTAGTTTAAAACAAAAAACAAAAATGGCTCCAATGAAGTAGGTAGTAGGTATGGATATGTACATCCGCAATATACGAGTACCTATTACGTTAGTAAAACCATTTAATTTTAATTGAACTCCCGTAGATTATTTTTCACTAAATCTAATTTTGTATTTTCTAAATTAGAAGCTCTAAAATTTTATTCATTATAATTCTCGCAGCCTAATCTTTCGCAATTCAATGCTATCTTTTACAAAATAATTAAGTTTGAAAAATTGGGCGTAACGGTGAAATCGGTATAAATATGGAATTAAGCTGATGAATGTAGCTTTCATTAACTGATAATTACATCGTTTCATTATCAGTTGCTTGTTTGACATTAAGGTGAATTTTCTTCGGAAAAATTTAGACCCTCCAGATAACATTAGATATCGGAATATACGCGTGAGATAATCTCCTTCTATGTCAACGACATATTGTTCGAGAGTGGAAAAACAGTAGATTAGAATTTTATTCAACTCCATGACCATACTTTTAAGAACTGTTCGTGGCTATTGATCACTTACATGATGATTGACGTTAAACGATACCACATGATCGTGTGATTTTTTTTAAATTGAATCACCAGAATATTTCGCAATTCGTATCTGCATCAATATAAAAATTAATATTTATACAAATCTTGGAATCATTCAACGAATAAAAAATAATTCATAATGCAGGAGTTGCATACCTTAATCACAAAAATACTCGAGAACTAAATGACGAGACAATTTACAATTTCGATCGACAGATTCATCGTGAAATATTGTTTCCCAAACCGACATCATAATCCTTCCATCTGCTTTATTAATTTCCACCAGAACTTAACGTAATCTGCGTTATCTTCGATGAACACTAAAATCAAAAAAATGAAATTTAGTGTTACAAATCGAGTACAGCTTAGAACACTTGTCATATACTCTTCAACTGGAAATGAAAAATTATTTCCAAAATTCAACCTTTCAATTTTGACTTCCTATAGGAATCACTCGTACTCGAGTTACTTCCTGATTGAGAAAAAGAACTTCTTTCATAAAAATATAAATCCAAATAATCGAATGATTGCTCTCAAGTGTACTTCTAAATATGAAATAAAATAGTTTCACGAACATTTCTCAAATCTAACCAGCAAGGTTAACTATATAATAAATTCGTGACAATCCAAGGATTAACTAGAAGACAAATAAAAATTTCAAGTACATAGTTCATCAGCATTGTCCACGTTTCTAATTAAAACCAGCCAATCACCTTATCAAAGCATTTCCTCATCTTGATGAACTGAATACTACATTTACGCGAAATCGAACAAATTAATCATAACTACCTATCTAAGATGAATTAAGAAACCGAACGAAATAACATGTTTTCAGATAACAACGATCAAACGTTCGTCAAGTTCAACTATTATCATTTTTAATTAAGATTTTTCAATCGAACTACATCGTTAACCATGCTTTCCACGAGTTGAGAAAAAATACCGCAATTAAGCCGGCAAAAATGAACACCTCGTTACCGCCGGTCTAATGACCCATATTATCGCGAACTACAAAGATTTCGTATTCCTTTGAAAATAAAATGAATAAATGCATCAACTTTTTATTTTCATCAACGAATATACGGAAGAATTGAAAACTTAAACTTATGCTTAAATTTATAAATATTACATAACACTCGATTTGTATACAAGATAAAAAAATAATCGCACAACAGACATTTTAATTTAGCTTATCACACGTTTTCGTTGAACATCAGTCCAGCGTATACTACTTCGTAAATACATATTTAAAAAATTAAAATTTTCGTCGAGAAAGTTTAAAAAAAATGTAATTAAAAAAACAATATGTATCGAACTGTCACCAGTCTCGATCAGTATGTCGATACAAAAACTAAACGAATATTTACTAAAATAAATTCGTAAAATGTATTAGGTAACGTAATTCGCACACGTGCGCAAAAAATTGCCATTTCGATTATCGAATTATAACGTCACTTTCACTCGAACAATACTGGTCACAATAAAGGGGAATTTAAAATCGTGGCAATAAAATAGCTTGGTATTGAATTCTTTATTTATAAGAGTCGACTTCGCGAAGGCTGTGCACCTTGCCTTCGAGTTGGGCGCTTAAGGTTCTCTTTTCGAATTTCAATTCACCGGCGTACATCATTTTTCTGCGAATGAAAATCAATCGAATTTATATTTATAAACGACAAAATGAAGATGAGTATATTTAAATCGATTAATATAAGTGAATACCTCAATTCGGAAAGACTTTTAGCGCCTATATCTTGACAGCTGTGTTTCAAACCGCATTGCACATATGGTAAAAATCGCAGCACAGAACCGCGATCGATAATTGAGCCGCTTACACCTTGCGGTACTTTGAGGAAGTCGACAGCGCTGCAATTTACACATAATATGAAATTAAATTCTACTAGAGGCAGATTCGTTGGTCGAATTTTACATACCTGTGGAAATAACGATCGCTAGCTGATCCGGATGCGTCGCGTCTATTCATGGCTTCGAGACTTCCCATGCCTCTGTATTGTTTCACCCTCTTACCATCATTGGAGAAATAATATTCGCCCGGTGATTCGGTAGTACCAGCTAATAAAGAGCCCATCATGACTGCGGGGAAAAATCAATATTTCAGCGTATTCACCAAGATGGAGACTGTAAACTCGTCTCTTACCCTACAACCCGACTTATTTCGTTTAAGAACACCCAAAAAGTTCAATTCGGGAAAATTATATAAAACAATAACACTTCTTGCCTTACAGGAATCAACAGAGTTCATATGTATCGTTTAAGCTCAAGGGCGTAGCTAGAACATTTTCCAAGGGGGGGGGGGCAAAAAGGTAGAATTATACTTTTTTTTTCGTGTTCCAGTTGCACCATGGAGGGTGAAGGGAGGGTGGTCAATGCTATATGCAAATATATGTTCAGACTCAATATTCAGATGATTCAGATACTGAAACTCGAAAATAATAAATAACAACTGAACACATGAAAACAGAAAGTGTTAACTAGAAAGAGTTTTATTTTCTCACAAATTAAGTTGTATTACTTCTACATTCTACGTTTTTATTTGTCTTTCATCAGTAAAAAGCAATTGGAGTCGTCTCTTATTTTCACACACACATCCTATTTTCTGCGAATTTTATTCAGTTGGCTTGAAATTCGAAAATAGTCTTGTGAGTAAACCGGAACATAATTTTTTCAAAATCCAAGCTCGCTGGCTACGCCCATGTTTAAGCTTTCATCAAATTTCGACAATCAGCCATTTTGGATCCATTGTGAGCCAAATTCAAGGAATCATATTTTGGTGCCTAATAAACCCCACATAGTTGAAGCTTTCTGGGTACATCGCATAAATAAAGAAATATCGATTTGAGTAAAATCCCTTCACATGATCAGATATGCTTGGAACTCCTCAGGTTTTCTTTGAATTTTGACCAGAAGCCATTTTGGATTCATTTTCACTCGCGTAGCCCTTAACTAACCACACCACTTCATAAATTTAGTGAGGAGATGCAGTGGCGTATTTAAGGGGGGGGGGGGGTCAATTTCAAAAATAGTATTTTTGCCATACACAAATAAGCAACAACGAAAATGTAATATGCAAATAATCAATAGTAATAAAATCGCAAAATTAAAAAATGCGAGTACGAAAATATTAATTTTACGCCATCAACTCGTACATTACCGCATCAGATGAACGCATGACGCATGTAACACGACGCCTTGATTTTCAACTTTGAATGAATTTTTTTTTTTTTTTTTGATTTTTTTACTTGCTTAGTTATTATTTTTTTTAATTTCTTAATTCGCAATTTAATTTCATTTTCATAAAAAAATGGTGAATAAAATTTTGAGCCTACCTAACAGATTTTTATATTTGAAAATGTTGCTGGACCCCCCCCCCACCATCAGTCTGGATACGCCACTGAGGAGATATGAAAGATTCAAGAAATTTCATCATATTATTTCACCGTTAAAATGATTACGTCACTGATCTGAGATCATTTTATCCTATGAATATATGATAGAAGAAACGTTTGATGTTTTGTTCACCTCTACCATATTATTTTCAGGACGATGTCCTCTTTTTCTGCTTTTCAATATTACCCGCGAAAATGATAATGAGTTATTACCAGATGCTCTAAGCATCATAGGGAGGGGGTAAGGGTTAAAAACTCTCCACAAGCTCAGTTTATTGAAATATTTAAATACTGTTGAATTGTACACTTCCTCTATAATGAAAGTCTTCGTAAAAATTTACACTGATATAGATTTCTAAAAAAGAAAAAAATCTTCGGGGCAAAGGTAATAATATTGTGAAGTTCACTTCTCAACTCCCCCAACCACATCTATTACCGTATTGAACCAAAATTCCGACTTATCCCTCCCAAAACACCCAAAAAGTTGAATTTGAAGCATATACCACTTTTTATCCATAAGAATTAAAAAATCCAGTACTTTTCAAATTTCAGCTTTTTGAAGCTTCTCAAGCCATCCGCCATTTTGGATGCATTTTTGATCGAGTTAGAGCCAAATTCAAGGGATCATTATGTGATTTCCAACTAACTTCAAATACCAAATTTGCCTTTTTTAGATCAATGTGGTGAGGAGAAATGTGTGATTTACAAGATCTCGTACCCCTCTATAGGCCTCTTTTTACATCACCTCTCTTCCATATTCATTCAGGAAGCATAAAGCGAAACATCTTAGTCAAATGGACTAACTTTATCATCTGACACCGCAAACAAAAATCCTTTCGTTCGCCCCACCGTATTTTGGGGACAATAACCCCTGCTTCCCCCTCCAAAATAATGAAACTGGCATGCAGCATGCTCCTTCCCAGCAGTAATCATGTAAGACCACATTTATAAAACACAGGTCATTTGAGGGCTCCTCAAGTCTTCCTTAAATTTTGACCATTGGCCATTTTAGATTCGTTTTGACTCAAATTCAAGGAGTCGTATTTTGGCTCCGAACTAACTCCATACACGAAGTTTGACCTTTCCAGATTGATTTAGTGAGAAGATATGATACAATGCGGGTTTCAAGTTGTGTTTTTTTTTTTTTTTTTTTTTTTTGTTAATTGACACAACGTACAGCCTTGTTTTCATTTACAATATGTTAAATTATGGAATATAGTCAGACAGACTGTAAAAATTAAATTACGTTGGTGATTTTACCAGACTATTAGCAAGGGTGACTTCCATTTGAGGTTGAGGAAAATAAGTATTTATATAATTCCTAAATTTGAGGCATTCTGTAAAAAATGTAGCAGGTTGTACAGAAGAGCGTCAGAAGTCTATTTAAGAGGTGGCCATGAGTGAGAAGAGAGTGGCCGGTATGTATACAGGTTATAATAACTTCCTCACGACGTTTGAGATGACTGGGGTACTTCCATGGTTCAACTGTTTTATGGATTGACTTCAGTTTATTAGAGTTTGGAACGTTGCTCCAATAGTTTTGAAAGGCATTTTGGAGGTGTTCTTTTATTACATTTCATAATTTAAAACTTTCTCAAAAGCTGTTTTTTACTTTAACTCATCTCCAAATATACTTAGCAAGCTGAAATTTGGATAAGTTGGTACGCGTGATTTACTCTTTTACATGAGACCAAACATAAAAATTTCAAATGATTGCTCTCTTAAAATTTGAGTGAATGGCTATTTTAAGTTTAATCAAAAAAAAAAAAGTTGTCCATAAAAAATGTCTGATCAAATTTTCAGTAATTCTTCTCCATACCTGATGGGGCTAAACGCAGGAGAAAATATACTGTATCGAATTCCAAATATGAAAGCGCTAATTTCTATTCTTAGTGTACGAAGGTGGTGATTAGATGTTGGTAACACAGTTTCATACTAAAGAGCAATGAAAAACATCTCCCTCTACTGCACCACTTATACTTGCTGTAGATTTGAAAAATTCATGTTCGTAAAAAATACTCAAAATATTTCAACTGATATTCTGACTATGGCCCTAGTTTATATTTATTAACCATAGACTATCCGAGGCTGCTCAAGCTTTCCTCAAATTTCAACCACGCGCCATTTTAGATCCATTTTCATCTGAATTTAAATGGTCATATTCTGACCTCAAACTATCCGTACACGCAAAATATATACACAATAAATGGTTTGAAAAGTGAAGATATGAGACCGATGCCCTTCCTCCGATTCATCCTTACCCAATTTAACACGCTACAATAGCTTGATTTTTTAATCAAAAACTCGACTAAAAATGATTAAATTATATTTTACCTGTAGACGCTCCTAATGATAACGCTTTCACTATATGACCAATAGACTGAACCCCTCCATCAGCGATAACAGGAACATTGAATCTTCGCGCATATTCCGAAACTCTATAAACAGCTGTGGCTTGTGGTCTTCCAACAGCCATTACTTCTTGAGTGGTACAAATAGACCCGCAACCCATTCCAACTCTTAAACCATCTACGCCAGCGTCGATTAAATTTTTCGCTTGAGCAGCAGTGACCACTGCAAAAAACCAAAGGTAAGAATTAAATCTGGAATAATGTGGATGTTATAAAGCGTTAAATAAATTTACCATTTCCGCCGATGACTTGTAATTCTGAATCTTTGTACTTGGCTTTTATTTCCTTAATCAAGTCAATTTGGTAGACGGAGTTTCCTTGAGAGGAATCCTAAAAAATGTGAAAAATGTTTATTTACAAAAAAAAAAAAATTGATATAAAAAAAATTTAAATTAGAAAAAAAAAATTAAATTCGATGTTCATTTTTAATTTACTTACAATAACGATTACATCTACACCAGCGTTGACTAGTGCTTCTAAACGATTCCTGTCATCGGGTCTTGTGCCGATAGCAGCACCAACGTAAAGCTGTTTATTTTGATCTTTCGAAGCGTTGGGGAAACTTCGATTTTTTTTCAAATCTGTTCGAGCGATTAATGCGACCAATTCGCCCTCTTCGTTGATAATGGGAAGTTTGCCTCGTTTCGATCTTTCTAATATTTCTGTAGCTTTTTCTAGAGTGATTCCGGCTAAAGCAGTTTCCAATTTTTCGAACGGAGTCATCACCTACGAAACGAAATTACGTGACCTATTATCATCTTAAAGAGCGTGATATAAACATGCTAACACATCTATTCATATGGAAATGAGATTTTTACCTCACACAGTTTCTTGTTTTTAAATTCTCGGTCGTCGTCTAGAAAATCGATATCACGGGAGGTAACAATTCCGACCAATTTTCCTCCACGTTCTCCGCTATCGGTGATAGGAATGCCGCAAATTCCGTGTTCTTTTTTCACTCGCTCTACGTCACCTACCTACTCAAAATGAAGGATTAGGTGAAAAAATGCTCTTAAATGTATATACTACGATTTAATGAAGAATAATGGTAAATACCGTATGTGATGGAGATAGGACTACAGGATCCCATATAAAACCATGCTTGAAACGCTTCACTTTCATGACTTCGGCAGCCTGTTCTTGAATGGAACAATTATGGTGAATTATGCCTATACCACCGCATAACTGCAACATAATTACGATTATATGAAGTGAACTGACGTAGGAATTCAGAAAATAATTGAAAGTACATACAGCCATAGCAATCGCCATCTCGGATTCTGTAACCGTATCCATGGGAGAAGAAACCAGCGGGGCTTTGAGGGTGATTTTTTTGGTAAGGGCAGAAGTTAAATTCTATAAATAAAAAACACATCGATGAGTGAAATCGTAACACATGGTAAATGAAAAAACACGTTTTCATACGTACAACTTCATCAGCAGTGAAATTAATATAACCCGGCAAAATGATGAAATCACTAGAATCAAAATTAAATATTTGAAGTTAGAGAGTAATCGAAAAATCTGAGAAAAAAAATCAGCAAGTCCTAGAATACGAACCCATAGGTGAGGCCATCACCATTAGAAAATAACTCCTTGGCAGTTAACCCATCCTGGGGAATATAGCTAGTGCCTCCGGTAATTAAATAATCAGCCATTATTCAACAGATCTAAGTGAGCACTTGAAATATTTTAATGAGAATGGATTACAGTATTTCAAACTGAACACGTTGTGATTTATACTTATAGTGGAGATAGTAAAAGCGCGAACACGTGAATTTCTTACATAACCTGAAACACGTGAGACACGATATCTTCGATGTTGATTTTATTACACTATTACACAATCGTGTACTTGGAAAACTGTAATAATAAATTATGTAAGTTCAACTATCAAGAAATAATTCTTCGGAATAAAAAATCAATTTAAATACTTTCGCACATGTTTCGAACGAATGATGGAAATTAAAGCACCGGATTGCTTGATTCGCCGAGATCTGTTTGGATGTTCGAATTTCGATATTTCAACCAGTGTTGCCAAATTTTCGGCGAGTAAAATCACCTACCAAAATATTTTCTGATTGGCTGTTCTTATCAGTTACAATTTTTGTTTTTCAAATTGATAAAGGATTCGGAATTGGTAAAGTGCAAAATTTCATGTTTTATTTTCCAGAAACAATTTTCGAATACTTAAATCCATTTATTTTGATATCCTAGTAACATTCGAGCAAAAAAGTGCGTAAACTGCGGGAAATAACGCCTTACATATTTGTTATGCGACTTTCTCATTCTTGACATTTCCATCATGTTTTGTTCTACATCACGTCTTTTCATTCGCGCGCAATGCGTACGTTGTTTTTCTTCTATTTCTTCTGCTACGCAGAAACCGCGGTTATTAAAACACGTATCGAACTCCTTCAAGTGTTTGACTGCTACTACTAGATTCATCAATACCGACAAGTTTAACCCTTTGGAAGGAGTTGGTCCAGAAGATACGGTTAAAAAAGCGGCTGAGAAACAGCGGCGGAAAACCCCTGAAGTACCTAAAATAACGCTTCTCGATACGAACAATTCTATGAAGGTGTGTACTCTAGAACAAGCCGAGAAACTAGCAGAGGGTAAAAAATTACGATTGGTTAATGTTGTTGATATCGATCTTCGCTCGCAACGACCAGTTTATAAATTAATGACCGAAGCTCAATATCTGGAAGAAGAAATTAAAGAAAAAAAAGCTAAAAAAAGTAAAGGCGGTGATGCGCTGAAAGGAGAAAAAATAATGGTTTTATCGACCAGAATAATGGAGGATGATTTAGAGATGAAATTAAGGAAAGCTGTGAAATGGATAGAAAAAAATTATGAAGTACGAATAACAATATCTGGGACTAAGGACGTAAAAGAAATGGAATTGGTATTTTTGATTTTTGTTTAAAACATTTATCTTGCATTTTAGTTCGTTATATCATGTTTTTTTTTTTAATTATTGTAGGAAAGTATTTTCAAAAAATTCGAGGAGCGTTTCGATGGAAAAGCTAGAATTCTTCAGAAGAGAATCAAAGAAAATGATCTCAAATTTCAAGCAATGCCTCTTAGAGAGCAACTGATTGCTAGTTCATTGGAGAAACGTGAAAAAAAGAATAAGAACAGTAAATATACTGCGGAAGGTGCACGTGAAGAGAAAGGAGATTTTGATGAAGTTGCGAAAGAAAAAAAAAATGACTCAGATACAGAAGTTACTTCCAAGGAAAATATTTTATCAAAAGTTTAAATAACATGGTACCATCATCAAATTAGTAAAAATCAATTTTAAACGCTTATAATGTAAGGATATATGTTACGTTGATTTTTTTTAAATAAGTTTTTTTTTGAATAATTATTTATAAATTTAGCATAAATTCTGTTACTATTTGAACTTCGAATCATTTCTTAGAATGTGATGAGCTGATGACTTAAATAATAGAAAACAAATTTTTGCTTACATATAACTTTACTTTGAGTTCACTGAGCAACAAAAATCTTCATTTCACTTCAATACTAAAAATAAAAAATAAAAATTTTATTCAAGAAAGTTCATGAAAAAATACTTATTTCTTGTTTCACTATGAAAAATGGACAAAAAAAATGTAAAAACAGCACAGTTCATTAAGGTTCTCTGATTGTGAAGGTTTGTATGCAATCAAGAAACCATTGCACAGGTAATGACTTTATATGCTTCATATTGTATTTCAGTTCAGGTTCTTGGTTACCTGTCTCATACAGAATCAAGGTAAGTGTGCATTCCAATGCATGACCTGGCTTACAATGAAATAAAAAGTTATTTGTAGGTGAGTGTTCAGGATTGGGTTCTCGGTTAAGAAGTTTAGCTCCGCTACTGATAACTAATTCTTTAATATTCTGAATATCGTTCATCTTCCTTAAAAATACGCTACAACCAGCAAATAACGGTGGTTTCTGAAAGAATTATATTATTTGGTTTAATTTTGCACATTTACGAGGAGTTCGAAAAAACATGTTCAAGACTATTTTTACCATTTCTAGAAAATTATTTCTCGCGATCCTAGGACCATTATGGCATGGAAATTTCTTGGTACCATTTATTTCATAATCGCTGAAGTTGACTAATATATTTTTCTTCAGGCATATTTTTAGCCCTAAAATGAGTTATTAATGATTTATCAACGAAAATTCTAAAATTAATGGGATACGCTTAAATGAAACTTACACCTGACGTTAACGATAGCACATCCTGTGAGTATACTCTTAAGTACTTGGAATGTTGGTTCACAAACATTATTTTGAGAATGCTGCACAACAATATGCGTCACCTCTTTACTAAATATAAAATTACATCAAATTGTCTGTTTTGTAGTCATTAATTTTTCATCAACATGAAGACAAATATTACATACTTTAAAGTCTTAGAAAATTTGACGTGAAATATATTTTCAAATCGTCTTCGTTCTTCAGCAGAAATTAATGAATCAGATGTCACATAAATTGTCATCTGCCTCGGTGCAATTTTTTTATGAAATCGTTCACCATTTTCAATGGAATTGAAAGATTCTGCATATTCTTTTATAAGTGACTGTAACTTTGGAGATTCGGCAAAATGTCTAAAAAGTATATAATATATTACAAATAAATTAAATTCTATACTTTAATTAGACATGTGCTCATTTACTCGGGGAGGCGTCCGTTGATATCGCGGCTCTTTGGATCAGCACCAAATTTCAGTAATAATCTAGTCATTTCGATATTATTATGATGAACGGATATATGTAAAGGAGTCGTATAGTCGTAACCAGGCACATTTACAATAGCTCCGGCTGAGAGAAGTTCAGAAGCAATAGCTACATTATCTTTGAAAACAGCTTCGTGCTACAAAACATGAATGAGTTGCTTGTATTATGAAGTTGACTTGTTATTTTTGACTGAAATAAAAGATTACCAATGGTGTCCAACCAGCATTATCTTGAGTATTAGGATTTACATTGTTTTTTAACATTTCTACAATAATTTTGACATCTTTCTAAAAATACAGATCCAAAATAATGTTAAAATGACATTTTTAAATGATATTTTTTAGTTTTTTAAAAGGCATTATTTACTTTGCCAGCAGCAGAATGCAGCGGTGTTTCACCTCTGGTATTACGTTTGAGATATTTTGCGTCATAGTCAATGATATAACAAGAATTTTCTGAAAAATTGGTATCGTCAATCAGTTCATTTTGAGAAATTGAAGTGAAGTTGCTGAAAAATCAGAAAATTGTGATTGTGAACTTTTTTAGATAGGCTACCAATTACAATGATATATTACATTCCAATCTCTTGTAATGTCTTATGAAAAATAGATTTCATTTTAAGAACTGCGTCTTTCTCTGCAGCTGGAACAGTGGTATTACATGTGGAACAAGTACTATTCGAAGACCTGTCATTCTTATCTGTTTCTGAAAATCCATGTTTCACAACAGTTTCTGGGCTAATCAACAAAAATACAACATTTTTCAGCAAGAAAAGTCATTCGGTATTCATGGGAAATCTTTTAGTCCCGATAAAAATAACTTACCATTTGCAAAGTTTTATCTGTTTGACGATATTATTGAATAATGAATTCAACTCGTTAAACTCCATGAGGATGTAACTTAAAGAAAATGCTTTTCCAATCGAATAATTATAATTTAAATATACTACGAAACTAAAATCATTGAATAAATTAGGAATAATTCGAAATTGCTATCATATCTTCGTGCAAATTACTTGATCAATGATCACAATCAAAAAAGACAAAAACGCGGTATAAAAGCACATTGATCATTGGTTGATGTCAAGGTCGATATCTAGTGTTACCAAATAAAACATATAGGTATTACACAAATTACTTCTTTTTTTCTATTATGCTTACACTGATAATGATAAGAACAGTCTGATATGATTTTCCTTTCTTATTTCTCTTTGTGTCTTCGACCTTCGTCATTTCTCGTTGTATTTTCAAGTTTCCTTTTCAACATTTTTAGCGCCTAGATGTGAATTTTGCTAATTTCTGTAAAGTTTTTCAATAAAATTGAATTTCTGATAATAATATTAAGGATCAGCAAATTCAAAAAAATAAAAAATCATATTTCAGTCGGCTAAGTCAATGACTTCAGAAGTTTAAAATCGACTACATTTTCTTTCAAATAAATTACTGAAATTAAATTCAATTGCCTCACGAGTCGTATGCTTATAAGGAGCTATTTCGTTAAAACTGCATAATTTTAAGTATATACCATGCGTCCAAGTGATTCGGGTACAATCAGCGCAAAAATCTCAGTTTGTTGATAGCATAACAAAAATTATAAAGCACAGTTTCTAAATCAGAGTTATTTTTAAAATTACTTTAATGAATTTTAAAGCTGATAAATCCATCTCAACTGCATTACAATTTCTTTGCACTTGAAAAAATGAATTTTAAGTAATTGGAAAAGAGATTTTTTCGCTGATTGTACCCGAATCACTTGGACGCACAGTATAACGCACATATGTACATTTTACACATCATTTTTTTTATTGTATCGTTTTTGTTAACAATAATTGAACAATACGACTAAAAATTAGAATAGTACAAAGAATCATATTAAAACGGAATAAGAAACTCTAGTCGCCATACGCAGATGTAACTTCATTGTCAAAATTTCTTTTCTCGGCTGTTTTCCATTTTCCAGGTCTAAAAGGTTCTGTAACCGTAGTTCCATTAAACACAATAAAACGATAAAACCCACTCACTTCGATAGTTTGGTCAGGAAATATATGGACGCGGATCACTCTAACTTGTTTAATCGTTAGATATGCATGTAACATATTATTTCCATACACATAGGGACGAAAACCATGTGGTTCCATGAACTCTAAATCTTCTCTACTTACATTACAAAGAATTTCGATTACACCACAGCGACTATAATTGTGAATGGATAAATTAGGAAAAAATAATTCAAATTTTGTGCGGTTGCTATTTGCCGCCACTATTTGAACAGGTTCGGTGGCATCCACGAAGTTGCTATTCAATTTTACAGCCGTTTTCAGAACATAATATAACTTGATGTGATAAAATAATTCATGAGTCAACATTGATTTTTTTCGAGTCTCATCGATCAATAACTCTTGTACCTCTTCGCCGAATTCATCGACGGTTGAATAGTTATAGTTCTCAATTGATTTGAGGAGAGCATGAGCAGCTGGTTCTTCATCCCCGTATGTGATTTCACGATTAAATATCACTCGAGTTATTTCAGCAGTATTTTCGTTATTGGGAATTTTCATATACAATTTACCATCATCGCCGCACACTTTGGTCACAAGTCCTTGAATATAAAAATACCACAGGTAAAACTCCTGTATCGTACCATCATCGATTATTCCTTTATTATCGATTTGACTTTCATTAATAACGACTCTTGCAATTTCTAATAATTCATTTACACCCAAAGAATCTTCAATTAAATCTAGGTATTCGCACTGATCTCGCAATAAATTTACGAGCGCCAGTTGTGCTTTGATATTTTTAATAATATTGGTAGAAAGTATTTGATTTCCGAAATTCGACCAATAATTTTGTAATATTTCTGAATTCAAAAATTTCACAATGGAGAGAGGTTTGAAAAGCATAGTTTTTTGTTCGTTTTCGGCTTCATAGCTATTGTAAAAATCAATAATATCTTCTATTGTGTTCTCTTCAAAATTTTTTACAGCGAGTAATTGTTCTACTTCAAGTTTTGTGAATCCATAGTAGCCCAGTAAGGGTTCTTTTGTGTGTTTCAAATATAACGTATTATTACTTAGTGAGGGTAATTTATTATGAAGCATCAAAGGTAATGTGCCCGTAATGATCGCAAAGCGTACATTATGATTTTCCTTCAAGAACGCTTGAAAAATTTGTTCCAAAAATTTGATCGAAATATTTTTCTTGATATTGTCACTTTTGGAATTAGTAAAATACATTTTATTGATTAAACTGTCGAATTCATCCAATAAAAAAAAGATATCAGCTTCGTAATACTGCTTTAGCAAGTGACTTAGTAAATTCAAAGAATATACCCATTTGCTTTCTTCTTTTTCTAATTTTCTATGTATGTTTTGAAAATTTTGAAATTCCTCTTTGGAACAAACGTTTTCGTTTACCTTCTTGTTGTAGCCGTTGAACCTAGAAATACATAATCTTTCCACAACTGCAGAGTATTCCTTAAATATTTGTGATACAATTTTCTTGTATTCTGCGAGGTAGGAAGCAATAAGCCCAGTAAAGCTACTAAAATCAATATAAACTGCAACATAATTAGCTAGATGTTTATGAATGAAATTTGTATTTTTAGATATTAAAGGAATATTATTGAAATTATTTTTAGATCCTTCTTCTTTATTTATTTCTCCTTCAACGAAAAAGTTATACGATTTAGTTTGCTTTTGTGGCAACCTTATATAATGAGAGTCTAATTCAATATCTAAAAAAAATTTTACCATTTGAAAATTCAATGATTTCCCCCATTTTCCAGGCGCTGTTATTACCAAAGTATCGTGTGTTTCCAGCAAAGACATCAACTCCTCGAGAAGTAGAGATCTATCAACGAATAGATCGCTTTCTTCGACGAATCGATAAAACGATGGTTGAGACGATTCCGCGATGAAGCCATCCTTTTTTTGTAAATTTTTGACACAAATTTGTGTTTTAATGCGATCCTCGAGGCTTGTTAGCAACCGAACATTAGTGATAATTATGAAAAAATGAATTAAAAGTACTAGTGCCATGTTGAACAGTATCTTGATATTCCTACATTTCTGTTATTTCTGAAAAAAAAGTCATATTTTAAAATTACTAGATATTTAAAATAAAAAGTTATACTAATAATATTCAATTTTTTTTCTCCCTCAAGGTAAATCAATCACAAGAGTATAGACAAAAATTATGCTTACTATTATTCAAATTGATTATTAGCCTATTGAATTCCATAAAAAAAACGATAACATGAAATATTAACATTATTAACCAAAAACATAAAAGCAAGTTGTTCAATAGTTAATTACGATGGAAATCGACAAATAAAAAGATGAAAAAAAAAATGATCTTCGTTATCAAGATGAGACCTGGCCATTTTCCGGTTCTTGATAACCATCAAAATTTAATTACCGGAGATTTCATCGGAATTTTCATCAAGTTCACAAAAGCGTTGGCTAAATAGAGAAATCAGTGCATAGATAGAATCTCATTCTCATTTAAATTTTTGTTTCAAGTACGCTGTGACAGGAGATGCTCTAATTTTGATTCATTTATTGCTAGATGATGATTGCAGAGGGATGCTAAAACTCATATGCATGCAACTAACCTAAAAAAATAAAAATTCAAAAAGTATTTGAAGATTAGTTTTACTGAGTTTTCTTGGAATCAATTATTTTAAAAAGACAATGAATACGTGCGAAAGTATACTTCTCTACATATGCATTGCTTATCGACCATTGATGATCATTTATGAAGCAATTAAAATCGATAAACCGGCGAATCTCATTTTTCAGTAGATACATTTATCGTATCTTTTCTTCCTATGTTCTTCGATAATTTTCCATTGTTGAAAATTTGGTCGCAAGCTTATTTCTAGAAACAATTCAATTTTTAATGGGGTTTAATGCGATATTTATCCTCAAGCTTAATGACTTTCTGATTTTTGATACTAGTTCTGGCAAAAATTTGCAAATTATATTTTACCTTAATAATGAGTTTTGGTCACTGCGAGTTGCAGGTATTTTTACAAAGAAGAAAGTAATTAATTATGTAAATTAATAGAAGTAAAATTCTGGTATCCTCAAATTTATAAATTCATTCATTCGTTTTTCTACTTTTTTCATTGTTTTATGTGATGATGTGAGTAATAATAACAAAAATAATATTATTGTATTGACGAAACTGATATATTTATTTTCCACTAGAAGCGCTAGTCGTCTACGTGGTATTCAGTACTTTGCCAAACTATTTCAGTGGCAACACTGATCACATTTGTGTTTACAACAAAACTGAAGCGACTTGCGAGTTTGATCGGTTTAGTTTTTTTACGGCATACAGATTTAAACGGGAATAAGGTGTAGTCGATTGTGATTCGGTAGTGTAATTAATTAAATTTCGTTAATTATTTTTTATTCATCAATTATCAGCACAACTATCGACACCTGAGAGTAAGTACCGATTGTCTGTAATACTTTGAACTCACCGCCGCGTCAATGAACTCTAAGCCAGGAAAACCCTTTATCACGCCAACCCCCTGAATTTTTAAATTATTGACTCACATAAGGGTTGTAGTAAATTATTACCTGTGGTAAATTTTAAATTATTTTTCTTTCGTGACCGAAGTATTTGGCGAGATATGTTTGCGGAGTTATTGAAGCGAATTTTTATCGCGAAAATAACACCCGAATGTGTTATGGACTTGAGGGAGTATTTAAATTCTCATTGTGCGGGTACATCCGGCTGGAATTAAACCGCTTCTGTTTACACAGGTGCTCTGGAGTTTTTTTATGATCTAATGCATGGAATAGTTTTACTCGTGGATCTGTATTACGTGGAACAGCGTTCATTAATTTTAGAAGAGTATTTCCGAAATTCCATTGTATTCGACCCCAAAAGGCGGACGAACGTAAGGGTTATAAGCTGATAAAAATCTCCACTTTAACTACCCTTTTGGTGGAGTATCATCGTGCGAGATTTTACTCGTAACTTTCATACGTAATTTCTTTTCGTGTTCGAAGTTGTACGCGTGAATCGATTATAATGTTCGCGTAAATACATATTTTATTAAACAGGTTTTTGCCAACTTTCATTAGCGACGAGAATTGAAAATGAAATCGTTAATTACAAAGTTGACGGTGTTACTCCGTAATAAGTATATTTACCATCGATTTCGGTCCATGTTTTCGAATCTATTCGCACGCTAATTTAATTTCATGGGCATTGAATTGTATTTCCTTTGGGATTACAAATACGTCGTTTATTCAATCGTACGTAATGTTCGAAATGATAAAAATAATCGTCCGAGTATTTTTCACCATTCTTAATTCCGTATACGATACGACGATTTACCTATTTAGGTTTCTCAGTCGCGTCTGGTCATGTTTACGTAAATAATAGCATTCAATTGTGTGGTATTTGAAAAATCGTTAAATTTAATTGGATTGCTGTACCGTATGGGTTTTCCGGCGCGAACAAGTTGCTTATCCTCGTTCCTCGATTTAACTGCGTACGAGGTGTTCCATTACGTCGAATTGTATTCGTGTATTTGAAAAGCTTTAAAGTATTTCAAACGCTCGATGGTATTTATTTTTGAATGGGTGTAATTAGGCGGGAAACATTTCACAGGTTTTTGTTCATCGAGGTAATGAACTCGTGACTGTAGTCGACTTGCAGACATGGCGAGCATTTGGTTCGCATTTTATGCGCCGAGTTGAGAATGATGCGCGTCGGAATATTAATATAATTAATTTACAACGAAGCGAACAATTAAACGTGCGGATAAACCGGTTCGTTTGTAGTATTTAAAATAGCCGGAACCTCGAAGACAGGAAGTTCGCGATGAAACTAGCAATGTAATTTTTACCATTCTAAGAGGTGTATGTATTCGCTCGCTTCGTTTGTTCCACGGAGCGTGGAAATTGGGTGACATTTTGGGATGCTGAAATTGCGGTTGACTGTTTGTGTAAATATTTATGCCGTGAAAAACCGGTTGGTGATGGAAGATTTTAGTGACTGGTCCAGAATTCGGAAATTTTTGAAATCCCTGAGTATACTCTATATGTTCTGGATTCGATACCTATGGAAAAATTGTAGAGAAATTATTGGATTGGCTTAAAGCTTATATTAATGTGAAAGATATTTTTCAGTACTCTCGTATAATAAGTGGTTCCTATAAATTGTTGATATTTCAACGATGTATGGTTCTTCAATTTTTCTCATGAACGATTCTTTCATGGTTTAAATTTACTGGATTACATTTTGAAGGGACATATTTTTTATACTTCAATTTTTTCTATTTTCTGAAATTACATTAATTTTTGATTATACCTTACATTAATTTTTAGTAGTCATATTTACCTGCTTTTGAATTTTTGTTCATTTTCTAAAATTTTTTTCTCATTTGGACTCGTTTCTGTTTTTTTTTTGTTTTTGTTTTTTTTTTTTGAATAGTGTGCTTTTTTACAGTCATTTATTTTTATTATTAAACATGCAGCCTTAAATACTTAATTTTTATTTTATTTTATTATTTTATTATTTTTTTACATTTTTTATATTTTTGCGTATTTCTTTTTTTTTTACTTACTTACTTTACTTTTATCCATTAACGTGCCGTGTGCTGCAACATAGGCCAGAGGCACGGACAGAAAGGGGGGGTTAAATTTGGTGAAGCAGGTCAGTAGATTGGAGAAATTTGAATAGATTAGCTATTGTGGAAGGATTATTGTTGAGAAGAATGTTTAATGATTTTTTTATCAACATTTATGTAATATTTTTTTATATAAATTTAACACCTAAAAATACTCCAAAAATTTTAATTTTTTTAATTTAATTTTTTTTTTTTTAGTAGTGCCATGTACTTTTAAGAATCTGATTTGAGACGTTTTTTCGCATTTTTGGACATTTTTTCAAGTTCTATGATTTTTTTTTAATTTTCTCATAGATGTGTTTAATTTTTTTCTTCATTTTTTAGCATTTTCATTAAATATTAGAGAGTTAAGTGGAGTGGGGCGGGGTCCTAAAATTTTTTGAAGTAGTTTGTATCAAAAGCAATATTATGGGTCACTTTCGATCAGATTTGAGTCAAAGGCTGTTTCCATTATTTTATTAGGAAAGGTCCTCTGAAATTACACCCCTTCACCCAAGAAATGAAGTAATTTTAGTACTAATTTTTTTATATTTGAGTCCTTAGAAGTATTTTTTTTTATTTTTCTTCCCTACTTCAGCAAGCCTCTAGCCCAGTGCTATACATGGCGTCAATTTATAAAAAAAAAAAAAAAAAAAAACACGAAATTTTTATTCATCTCACAAATAAATTAGTCCAATAAATTTAAACATTCACAAAAAAAAAATTCTCTACTAAGGTTTTTTTCAACTTGATTTCAACATATAGAATAGGTATATAGAGTGATGTTGAAACTAGCTACACAAACATCGTCATTGCCCAATTGCCCATTCCTGTAGGTGGTAATCATCTAAAATACGGTTTTTCACGATATCTCCTCAGGGTTTGAACACAGCAAGAATAGCTCAATGTGAGTTTGTTCTACACTTAATTTTCAATTACTTTTATGTGAAAATTTTTTTGCTACGATCTATAGGTGGGAATTAAGGTAATTCCAATTCGGTTCTTTGGGAGCTCTATTTATAATTGATTCAGTTCTACTATGTGATTTGTAAACGCATATAGGACAACTTGTGGCTATCTACAAATCTAATCATGAGCCTATGGAGGTCTTAGCCCCCTTCCCTCACCCTGTAAAACTGAATGTTAGCGTAAAACCAAATTAAAAATAAATGTAAAAACAGGTCTGGAAAAAGGCAGAAGAATCAAAAGAATAAAAAAATTGAAAATGTTTAAAAATGGAAATAAAAAACTCAAAAATAGGGAAATATATTCTCTAATATTTGATATAAATGCTCAAAAATGAAAAAAAAAAATTAAGAAATACCTGAAGAGAAGTTCAAAAGAAATTCTAAAAAATTAAAAAATGTCGAAAAATTCGCAAATAAAAAATGCTATAGGATAATTTGTGACTACCTACTAATTCAGTCACGACTCTGTGGAGGTCTCAGCTCTCTCCTCCTTCCCCCCTTCCCGTTCCTGGAATTGAATGCTTACGTAAAACGAAATGAAAAAATTAAAATCAAATAATCGTGGAGAAAGGCAGGAAAATCTAAAAATTGAAAATGTTGGAAAATATAAATAAAGAACTCAAAAATGGGGGAATACATACTCTAATATTCAATAAAAATACTCAAAAATGAAGAAAACAAAATAAAATTAAGAAACATCTATGTAGGAAAATTTGAAAAAAAATCTAGAACTTGAAGAAATGTCCAAAAATGGTGGAAGAAGGCCCAAATAATTGTCCCTTAAAAATAGAATCAAATTCTCAAAAATTAGACATACGCCCTACAATAGAAAAAATGTTCAAAAAAAAAAAAATTGAGAAATGGATTCACTAAAAAAAAAAAAAAAAATATGTAAATAAAAATGATAAAATATATTTCTACTAAAAATAAACACTCAATTTAAAAATTAAGGAGTATCAAAAAAAATATATATATATAAAAATACAAAAATGAGTCCAAATATGAAAAAAGTTTTATAAAATGAACGAAAATTCAAATACAGGAGAATATAGCTACTAAAGGTATAATATGCTCAAAAATTGAAAATATTTCAAAAATTTCAAAAATATCGGAAAATAGAAAAAATTCATTTACAAAAAATATGTCCATCAAAAACGTAATCCAGTAAATCTAGTCCACAAAAGGATCGTTTAGGGGGGTGCAGGGGAATTCTCAACATATTATATTTGTTTTCATAACTATGTTGAAACTAGCTCCACCAACAAGATGCTACGTAAATGTCTCCAATCTCCATTCGTAGGTGCTGAGCGTAGTTCACGGGGGGGGGGGGTGGAGAGGAGGTAGGATTGGAACTATTCAAAGAAACTATTTCTCTCCTCTATGTCCTCAGGGTTTGATCGAGAAGCTCCTTTCAAATCACCAAAAATTTTTTTCACTCTTTAAAATTGCTTAAAATTTTCATATGAATTTTTTTCGCTTTTTCGAGAGGTATTGAGCGAACACTTCTAAAACCGAAATTCTGTTCAACTTAGTAAGTCTTTTTTTTTATGAATTTATTTAAGGTTGCTCAGTCACTAGGGCCTGTTCAACTGTATAGATAATTTTCGATAACATAGTACGAGAATAGTATCCGGCAAGGATTTATTACGAACATCCAGATATAAATATCATGTATCGGAATATTTCGACACATATTTGTCGAGCTTATCGTTTCCATATATGTTTTAGAAAAATGTTTACGCCAGTCCGGCTCGTTATATTAATTAATTAATCGTCTAGATGGAATTTGATATGAAGTTAAGCTTAATTCGCAAATTCTCTAATCGCGATAAGAATCTATTTTAGTTTAACTGATAACACCTATTAGCGTGTACTTCTAGTCGTCTTCATTACAGGGAAGCAGCAACCACGATATCGAGGCTTCGTAAACATTGCTAAATGTGATAATTGATTTCGGTTTACAAAACGGAACATCAACGTTGAAAGGTTTTGAAAATGCAAGTCGGATGATGGCCAAAAGGCGGTAATGCGTGGTATCATCGTTGCCAAGATTTATATAGACCCGTAGGGCTATATAGGCTGCGCCATTGCCCCCGTAAATATTGACAATATGCATAAATTTCAAACCCTCTCGACGACACGTATTTTTGCCGCGATACCATCGATCTGTATGCCAAGAATGGCCTGGTTGCGTTCGTTGATTAACGCGATCAATGACATAACCTAATTGGCCTCCTTAGAAGGTATAATAAAGTAAAAAGTACGCTATACTAAAAAAAGCCAACGGCCATAAATATCGATCGTTTTGGTTTTTATTTTCACGCTTGTACCGGTCAATTTGCGTTTTGTTCGCCTCCTTTTTGCATTCCTTTCACGCTATTCGATTAGTGCATGGTTCAAGGGCGCGATTTACAAAATTTATCGAGCGTCTTTATGCGATATGGGTATAAGAAGCGGGGCGCTAATGAGTCCATAATCGTTGATTCGATTGTATTGTACTACTGTACGATGAAATGTGATGGAAGGGAATTTTTCAAGCGCGTATTCAATACTAAAAGTGTTATGTCTGCGGCAAATCCTTACCTGGATCAGGATTGTTGGATCTTTAGGTAAGGTGGTTCGAATTCGTGATTATTCGTACGTTATTGTTTAGCTCAGTGGTGTTGGTGGTGAATTTGAAAAAGAAAATAATTGATATTTGAATTGAAATTTGTTTTTAGAATACTTTCGATTTTTAACATGGAGATTGGCACTTCTACACCTGTGGCTAACGCGAATGGGCCTGGTGTGTCGCAGACGAAGAAATTACCGTTTCATTTGCAGGTAAGCCATGATGATATGGTGAAATTTTTTAACTTGGTGTTCGAATTGTGTGAGTGAATTGTATCTTGTAAAATCACGTATGAAGCTGAATGACCCGTAAAATTTATGATTAAGGAAAATAAATAAACCAGCGAAAAATTCAAAGGAATAGTTGTTAAGAAAAATTGTACTGAGCTATTGCAATCATTTGGAATAGAATTTCTAAAATATCTAGATTTATCCTTCGCTAGTAAGACTGACCATCTTCACTGGCGTAGAAAACCGAAATTCTTTGGTAGGAAGTTGAAATAGGATATGTATTCATTTGTGCTGATGTATTGAGCACATTACAGCTTTTTAGAATACAGGGTGACCGAAAATTAGCGCAACTTAAACTGCTCTATGTAAAAAATAATAATCATTAATCACTTCGGGAATCGGTTGGTACTTTAATTGTACTTGATATACTCTATACCATCAACAAGATGTACACTTTTTGTTGCCCAGGAATATATTTATTTTTTTTTTCCTTTCTGCGCCATGTACAGCTCGGGGCTAGAGGGGCGTAAGAGAAAATTTTTAAACTATTTTATATTTAGAGAAGAAGGTGAAGTTTGAATGATTTGAGGAAAGCTAAAAGGTTGATGATGTCTGAGAGACTGTTTGAAAAGATTTTCTCAGCGTTGGGGAGATATAGAGAACGTTGGATGCGGTATTTTGGGCAGTGTTCTAGTAGGTGTAGTGTGGAAATGGGAGTTAGACATGTGTCACAGGTAGGTATTGGCTGTTTGTTAAGAAGGTGAGCATGAGTTAAGAGTGAGTGGCTGGAACGCACCCATGTCAGGATTTCTTGATCTTTTTGGAAAAGTGTATTAGGAATGTTGAGTGGTCGGATGGAGGGTTGTATAGATTTCAATTTATTAGAGAAAGGGACCTGGTCCCAGTAGTCATGAAAGAGTAAAAAATGTAGGATTTGAGAGAGTTTTTCGGGTTTGTTAGGGTAACTGGTGTATTAGGGATAGGTGACATAAGTAAGGATTTCTTAGCGAAGTTGTCGGCTTGGGCGTTTTTAGGAATATTGGAGTGTGATGGTATCCAGCATAGGACAACGTCTATGTCAATAGATGATAGAGTTTGAGCTATTTGCTGGGATATTGTGTAGCGTACGAGACGATTGGTTACGACTTGTAAATGCCAGAAAGATAAGGAAACGATAACTGCCTTCTTGGGGGTTTTTCCCGGTGGTGCTGGCCGGTTTCCGTCCGTTGACATAAGTTAGTCGTCTTATAATCGCCGTAGAACGATAACATATTTTTTCTCAAGTGCGGATTTTATTATAATAGAATACTGATTTGGCGCTAAGTCTCGTGGCGGCGGTGGCCGCACTGACGGCAAGGCAATTCTGTTATTTATTTTTTGTGAAATTAATGTGCACCTGTGTTACGTAAGATATATTTCAATACAGTTAAAACAAAAATTAAATTGTGCCGAAAGAAAACGTTGTTTTTAATTTAAAAGAAGAGTGGCGTTCTGAGTTCGAATACAACAAATGATTGGCGATCTGAGTTTAATACAACAATTGGGTGTTGTTTTTTAGATTGGTAATTTTGTATGGAGAGTATTGAGGAAAAAGAATTGGTGAATATTAAGGTACTGTTGAGGGAGGCATCTTGAATGTAGGTTAGAGATAGTTTCATTGCGTAGAGTTACGCTGAGACAATAGAAAAGTGGGAGGGAAGGGGAAAGGAAATATAGTTGTCTCTATGGACAATAGAGCAGCCTGTTCGATCTCTGGATTTAGATCCATCTGTATAAACGTGTTCGAAATGTGGATACTTGGTAAGAGGAGGTTGAAGTTTTGTAGGAAAATGGCAGAGTTAGTAGAAGACTTTGGTAGTTCTGTTAAGGATAGGTCTTAGAAGAGGTCGAAATGTAAGCCAAAGAAGGTTAAGATTTACTGGTGAATGATCAATAAGAATATCGTGAGAGATTATAGAATGTAGGATTTGGGTGCTTTTATTGGGAGCGTTTATGGGTGATAAGAAGTGAAGTGGAGCTTGAAAGATAGGATTTGCCAAGAGGTGATAGATGTGAGAAACTGTCTCCAGATTTCGAGGGCTGGCTCAATGGCATACAGAGGAGGCTAGGTGTAGGAGTTGTGTGGAAGGCTCCTGTTGAGATTCTTAAACTTGTATTGTGGATGGTGTTTAATGAATTTAGGCGGGATTTATTCGCAAATCCATAAATTGGTGCTCCATAATCAATGACTGAGTGGATGAGGGTTCGATAAAGTTTGAGGAGAGTATATTTATCTGAGCCGTAATTAGAATGAGACAGTTTTTTGAGGAGGTTAATCTTTGAGAAGCATTTTTGTTTAAGGTTTTGAATGTGAGTTGACCAAGACAGAGTATTGTCAAAGGTAATTCCAAGATATTTAATAGTATTTGAAATTGGTATGTTGATGTTATTTAAAGAGACTTGTAAAGTTCGAGGGCATTTATAATGTTTATAGAAATGGATTGCTATAGATTTTTCTAAGGAGATATTATAAGTCCATTTCTCAGAGACCATGAGTACAGCTGATTTGTTACTTGTTGGATAATGCTCGATCCAGCTTCTAGATTTTTACAGCTTATGAAAATACAGAGATCGTCTGCAAAGAGAGCTCTTGAAACAATAGGTGGTAATGCTGTGGGAAGGTCGTTTATCGTTATGTTGAATAATGTGGGGCTTAATATGGTGCCTTGTGGCACTCCATTTTGTAAGTGATATGAATTTGAAGTTATATGCCTATTTCGAACTACAAATTGTCTATTTTTAACGAAGTTAGCAATGAAGATTAAGATATTGCCTCGTATGTCCCAAGAATGTAAAGTCTTCAGTGCTTTGTGCTGCCAAATGGTATCGAAAGCCTTAGTAATGTCGAAAAATACTGATAGAAAATGATTTTTATTGTGATATGCTTCATGTATTCGGCAATAAGAAAAATTAAAAAATTAAAAAAAAGGCCTGAATAAAAATAAAGATAAGAGATACTGTACCGCGTCGTTGTTGGTTGAGCATTGAGTAATCTACGTTTCGCTTATGACACTTATTGTGCAACCAAAGCAACTTGGTCGGTTCACCTAGTTACTCGATTAGTCAAAAAATGTTACTAGATTTTCCAAATTGTGGAAGATAAGTGTAGCTTTTCCAAGGTTCGGCAAAATCTGCGACAAAAAGATTTCAAATCCGAAAACCAAAATCCTTACAGAAAGCTGATTTAAAATCCAGAATCCAAAATCTAGGTAAAGAATAAAGATAATGGAAAAAAAGTCTGAAAATGATTCTTAAACTTCGAAAAATTTTTTATTATAAAATTAATTAAAAAATTGGAAATAAAAAAATAAATCTATTGTTATTCACCCGGGTACCTGAAAAACATCATTTTAATGTAAATAAATATTAAATGTGCTTTGAGAATCACTAGATTGTATCGCGTTTTGCCTGTTCTATATGCTAACACTACAAAACAAGAGTAGAAGAGGACGCCATAATGGTTGTTTTTTCGATACATCTCAAAATGATGGATTACTCAGATTTTGAGAAGGATTGGAGAAGAGGCAGTTAGCTCAAATTTTTCGTTTTTAATATCATATGAAAGAATTGTAACGTGCCACAAAAATTACACCCACGATTTTTTTTTTTTTTTAAATTAAACCTAAATCGAAACCGAATGAAGGTTATAAAATTCGTCGATGCCTCGACGGAACTACGGTGACGTGGCAAAGATATAAACGGTTGTAAATTTTACTCTTTGGACGGTTGGGATGACTAAAAATTTCTATGCATTTCAAAAAAGAGTCAAAATCAAAGGACACCGAAACGTGATGTGTTAAATGGACGGGAGGATAAATTAACAGCATTTTTTTAAAGCGATCGCGACTTCTTTGGAGACGCGAGCCGCTAATGGATCGGTGTCACTGCAATAAATTTGGAACGAGGGGAGTTTGCTTTTCGGCAGTATTTCTATTGTTGCGAATTCTTTTTTTTTTTTCAACTTAAAAAAAAATCAAATGAGTCTCCGTCGACTAATGTCTCGGTTACCTAACGGTATCCGGATCGTGAGTCGATGGTGATACTGGAGGGTCGAACGCAGGTGTTTAGTCGGCGAAAGACTTTCTTTTGAAAAAGGGAGATAAAAAAAAGGTTCTTTGTCACCTTTCACGGAGTTCCGCCGAGGGTGACTTTAGCCATGAACAGGTTTAGCGAACAACGCGCATTGCGCAAACCAATCAGAACTTGGGGGTGGTTTTATCAAAATTTAAATAACCAATCGTGGCTAAAGGATAGACGAAAGTGGGAAAAAGTACAATTTCTTTGGAAGGGTGGTTAGAGCCAGAGTAAAAGGAAGAAATGAAAACAAGAGAGTGGAAATTTTTGGAGGTTCGTGGTCACANCCTATAAATTGTTGATATTTCAACGATGTATGGTTCTTCAATTTTTCTCATGAACGATTCTTCATGGTTTAAATTTACTGGATTACATTTTGAAGGGACATATTTTTTATACTTCAATTTTTTCTATTTTCTGAAATTACATTAATTTTTGATTATACCTTACATTAATTTTAGTAGTCATATTTACCTGCTTTTGAATTTTTGTTCATTTTCTAAAATTTTTTTCTCATTTGGACTCGTTTCTGTTTTTTTTTGTTTTTGTTTTTTTTTTGAATAGTGTGCTTTTTTACAGTCATTTATTTTTATTATTAAACATGCAGCCTTAAATACTTAATTTTATTTTATTTTATTATTTTATTATTTTTTACATTTTTTATATTTTTGCGTATTTCTTTTTTTTACTTACTTACTTTACTTTTATCCATTAACGTGCCGTGTGCTGCAACATAGGCCAGAGGCACGGACAGAAAGGGGGGGTTAAATTTGGTGAAGCAGGTCAGTAGATTGGAGAAATTTGAATAGATTAGCTATTGTGGAAGGATTATTGTTGAGAAGAATGTTTAATGATTTTTTTATCAACATTTATGTAATATTTTTTTATATAAATTTAACACCTAAAAATACTCCAAAAATTTTAATTTTTTTAATTTAATTTTTTTTTTTTTAGTAGTGCCATGTACTTTTAAGAATCTGATTTGAGACGTTTTTTCGCATTTTTGGACATTTTTTCAAGTTCTATGATTTTTTTTTAATTTTCTCATAGATGTGTTTAATTTTTTTCTTCATTTTTTAGCATTTTCATTAAATATTAGAGAGTTAAGTGGAGTGGGGCGGGGTCCTAAAATTTTTTGAAGTAGTTTGTATCAAAAGCAATATTATGGGTCACTTTCGATCAGATTTGAGTCAAAGGCTGTTTCCATTATTTTATTAGGAAAGGTCCTCTGAAATTACACCCCTTCACCCAAGAAATGAAGTAATTTTAGTACTAATTTTTTTTATATTTGAGTCCTTAGAAGTATTTTTTTTTATTTTTCTTCCCTACTTCAGCAAGCCTCTAGCCCAGTGCTATACATGGCGTCAATTTATAAAAAAAAAAAAAAAAAAAAAACACGAAATTTTTATTCATCTCACAAATAAATTAGTCCAATAAATTTAAACATTCACAAAAAAAAAATTCTCTACTAAGGTTTTTTTCAACTTGATTTCAACATATAGAATAGGTATATAGAGTGATGTTGAAACTAGCTACACAAACATCGTCATTGCCCAATTGCCCATTCCTGTAGGTGGTAATCATCTAAAATACGGTTTTTCACGATATCTCCTCAGGGTTTGAACACAGCAAGAATAGCTCAATGTGAGTTTGTTCTACACTTAATTTTCAATTACTTTTATGTGAAAATTTTTTTGCTACGATCTATAGGTGGGAATTAAGGTAATTCCAATTCGGTTCTTTGGGAGCTCTATTTATAATTGATTCAGTTCTACTATGTGATTTGTAAACGCATATAGGACAACTTGTGGCTATCTACAAATCTAATCATGAGCCTATGGAGGTCTTAGCCCCCTTCCCTCACCCTGTAAAACTGAATGTTAGCGTAAAACCAAATTAAAAATAAATGTAAAAACAGGTCTGGAAAAAGGCAGAAGAATCAAAAGAATAAAAAAATTGAAAATGTTTAAAAATGGAAATAAAAAACTCAAAAATAGGGAAATATATTCTCTAATATTTGATATAAATGCTCAAAAATGAAAAAAAAAAATTAAGAAATACCTGAAGAGAAGTTCAAAAGAAATTCTAAAAAATTAAAAAATGTCGAAAAATTCGCAAATAAAAAATGCTATAGGATAATTTGTGACTACCTACTAATTCAGTCACGACTCTGTGGAGGTCTCAGCTCTCTCCTCCTTCCCCCCTTCCCGTTCCTGGAATTGAATGCTTACGTAAAACGAAATGAAAAAATTAAAATCAAATAATCGTGGAGAAAGGCAGGAAAATCTAAAAATTGAAAATGTTGGAAAATATAAATAAAGAACTCAAAAATGGGGGGAATACATACTCTAATATTCAATAAAAATACTCAAAAATGAAGAAAACAAAATAAAATTAAGAAACATCTATGTAGGAAAATTTGAAAAAAAATCTAGAACTTGAAGAAATGTCCAAAAATGGTGGAAGAAGGCCCAAATAATTGTCCCTTAAAAATAGAATCAAATTCTCAAAAATTAGACATACGCCTTACAATATAAAAAATGTTCAAAAATAAATAAAAAATTGAGAAATGGATTCTCTAAAAAAAAAAAAAAAAAATATGTAAATAAAAATGATAGAATATATTTCAATATATTTCTACTAAAAATAAACACTCAATTTAAAAATTAAGGAGTATCAAAAAATATATATATAAAAATACAAAAATGAGTCCAAATATAAAAAAAGTTTTATAAAATAAACGAAAATTCAAAAATAGGAGAATATAGCTACTAAAAAGGTATAATATGCTCAAAAATTGAAAATATTTCAAAAATTTTTAAAAATATCGGAAAATAGAAAAAATTCATTTACAAAAAATATCTCCCTCAAAAACGTAATCCAGTAAATCTAGTCCACAAAAGGATCGTTTAGGGGGGGTGCAGGGGAATTCTCAACATATTATATTTGTTTTCATAACTATGTTGAAACTAGCTCCACCAACAAGATGCTACGTAAATGTCTCCAATCTCCATTCGTAGGTGCTGAGCGTAGTTCACGGGGGGGGGGGGGTGGAGAGGAGGTAGGATTGGAACTATTCAAAGAAACTATTTCTCTCCTCTATGTCCTCAGGGTTTGATCGAGAAGCTCCTTTCAAATCACCAAAAATTTTTTTCACTCTTTAAAATTGCTTAAAATTTTCATATGAATTTTTTTCGCTTTTTCGAGAGGTATTGAGCGAACACTCCTAAAACCAAAGTTCTGTTCAACTTGGTAAGTCTTTTTTTTTATGAATTTATTTAAGGTTGCTCAGTCACTAGGGCCTGTTCAACTGTATAGATAATTTTCGATAACATAGTACGAGAATAGTATCCGGCAAGGATTTATTACGAACATCCAGATATAAATATCATGTATCGGAATATTTCGACACATATTTGTCGAGCTTATCGTTTCCATATATGTTTTAGAAAAATGTTTACGCCAGTCCGGCTCGTTATATTAATTAATTAATCGTCTAGATGGAATTTGATATGAAGTTAAGCTTAATTCGCAAATTCTCTAATCGCGATAAGAATCTATTTTAGTTTAACTGATAACACCTATTAGCGTGTACTTCTAGTCGTCTTCATTACAGGGAAGCAGCAACCACGATATCGAGGCTTCGTAAACATTGCTAAATGTGATAATTGATTTCGGTTTACAAAACGGAACATCAACGTTGAAAGGTTTTGAAAATGCAAGTCGGATGATGGCCAAAAGGCGGTAATGCGTGGTATCATCGTTGCCAAGATTTATATAGACCCGTAGGGCTATATAGGCTGCGCCATTGCCCCCGTAAATATTGACAATATGCATAAATTTCAAACCCTCTCGACGACACGTATTTTTGCCGCGATACCATCGATCTGTATGCCAAGAATGGCCTGGTTGCGTTCGTTGATTAACGCGATCAATGACATAACCTAATTGGCCTCCTTAGAAGGTATAATAAAGTAAAAAGTACGCTATACTAAAAAAAGCCAACGGCCATAAATATCGATCGTTTTGGTTTTTATTTTCACGCTTGTACCGGTCAATTTGCGTTTTGTTCGCCTCCTTTTTGCATTCCTTTCACGCTATTCGATTAGTGCATGGTTCAAGGGCGCGATTTACAAAATTTATCGAGCGTCTTTATGCGATATGGGTATAAGAAGCGGGGCGCTAATGAGTCCATAATCGTTGATTCGATTGTATTGTACTACTGTACGATGAAATGTGATGGAAGGGAATTTTTCAAGCGCGTATTCAATACTAAAAGTGTTATGTCTGCGGCAAATCCTTACCTGGATCAGGATTGTTGGATCTTTAGGTAAGGTGGTTCGAATTCGTGATTATTCGTACGTTATTGTTTAGCTCAGTGGTGTTGGTGGTGAATTTGAAAAAGAAAATAATTGATATTTGAATTGAAATTTGTTTTTAGAATACTTTCGATTTTTAACATGGAGATTGGCACTTCTACACCTGTGGCTAACGCGAATGGGCCTGGTGTGTCGCAGACGAAGAAATTACCGTTTCATTTGCAGGTAAGCCATGATGATATGGTGAAATTTTTTAACTTGGTGTTCGAATTGTGTGAGTGAATTGTATCTTGTAAAATCACGTATGAAGCTGAATGACCCGTAAAATTTATGATTAAGGAAAATAAATAAACCAGCGAAAAATTCAAAGGAATAGTTGTTAAGAAAAATTGTACTGAGCTATTGCAATCATTTGGAATAGAATTTCTAAAATATCTAGATTTATCCTTCGCTAGTAAGACTGACCATCTTCACTGGCGTAGAAAACCGAAATTCTTTGGTAGGAAGTTGAAATAGGATATGTATTCATTTGTGCTGATGTATTGAGCACATTACAGCTTTTTAGAATACAGGGTGACCGAAAATTAGCGCAACTTAAACTGCTCTATGTAAAAAATAATAATCATTAATCACTTCGGGAATCGGTTGGTACTTTAATTGTACTTGATATACTCTATACCATCAACAAGATGTACACTTTTTGTTGCCCAGGAATATATTTATTTTTTTTTTCCTTTCTGCGCCATGTACAGCTCGGGGCTAGAGGGGCGTAAGAGAAAATTTTTAAACTATTTTATATTTAGAGAAGAAGGTGAAGTTTGAATGATTTGAGGAAAGCTAAAAGGTTGATGATGTCTGAGAGACTGTTTGAAAAGATTTTCTCAGCGTTGGGGAGATATAGAGAACGTTGGATGCGGTATTTTGGGCAGTGTTCTAGTAGGTGTAGTGTGGAAATGGGAGTTAGACATGTGTCACAGGTAGGTATTGGCTGTTTGTTAAGAAGGTGAGCATGAGTTAAGAGTGAGTGGCTGGAACGCACCCATGTCAGGATTTCTTGATCTTTTTGGAAAAGTGTATTAGGAATGTTGAGTGGTCGGATGGAGGGTTGTATAGATTTCAATTTATTAGAGAAAGGGACCTGGTCCCAGTAGTCATGAAAGAGTAAAAAATGTAGGATTTGAGAGAGTTTTTCGGGTTTGTTAGGGTAACTGGTGTATTAGGGATAGGTGACATAAGTAAGGATTTCTTAGCGAAGTTGTCGGCTTGGGCGTTTTTAGGAATATTGGAGTGTGATGGTATCCAGCATAGGACAACGTCTATGTCAATAGATGATAGAGTTTGAGCTATTTGCTGGGATATTGTGTAGCGTACGAGACGATTGGTTACGACTTGTAAATGCCAGAAAGATAAGGAAACGATAACTGCCTT
This sequence comes from Phenacoccus solenopsis, assembly GCA_009761765.1. Lineage (NCBI taxonomy): Eukaryota > Metazoa > Arthropoda > Insecta > Hemiptera > Pseudococcidae > Phenacoccus > Phenacoccus solenopsis. The sequence goes on from CM019756.1 coordinate 6,863,129, forward strand.
CTTGGGGGTTTTTCCCGGTGGTGCTGGCCGGTTTCCGTCCGTTGACATAAGTTAGTCGTCTTATAATCGCCGTAGAACGATAACATATTTTTTCTCAAGTGCGGATTTTATTATAATAGAATACTGATTTGGCGCTAAGTCTCGTGGCGGCGGTGGCCGCACTGACGGCAAGGCAATTCTGTTATTTATTTTTTGTGAAATTAATGTGCACCTGTGTTACGTAAGATATATTTCAATACAGTTAAAACAAAAATTAAATTGTGCCGAAAGAAAACGTTGTTTTTAATTTAAAAGAAGAGTGGCGTTCTGAGTTCGAATACAACAAATGATTGGCGATCTGAGTTTAATACAACAATTGGGTGTTGTTTTTTAGATTGGTAATTTTGTATGGAGAGTATTGAGGAAAAAGAATTGGTGAATATTAAGGTACTGTTGAGGGAGGCATCTTGAATGTAGGTTAGAGATAGTTTCATTGCGTAGAGTTACGCTGAGACAATAGAAAAGTGGGAGGGAAGGGGAAAGGAAATATAGTTGTCTCTATGGACAATAGAGCAGCCTGTTCGATCTCTGGATTTAGATCCATCTGTATAAACGTGTTCGAAATGTGGATACTTGGTAAGAGGAGGTTGAAGTTTTGTAGGAAAATGGCAGAGTTAGTAGAAGACTTTGGTAGTTCTGTTAAGGATAGGTCTTAGAAGAGGTCGAAATGTAAGCCAAAGAAGGTTAAGATTTACTGGTGAATGATCAATAAGAATATCGTGAGAGATTATAGAATGTAGGATTTGGGTGCTTTTATTGGGAGCGTTTATGGGTGATAAGAAGTGAAGTGGAGCTTGAAAGATAGGATTTGCCAAGAGGTGATAGATGTGAGAAACTGTCTCCAGATTTCGAGGGCTGGCTCAATGGCATTACAGAGGAGGCTAGGTGTAGGAGTTGTGTGGAAGGCTCCTGTTGAGATTCTTAAACTTGTATTGTGGATGGTGTTTAATGAATTTAGGCGGGATTTATTCGCAAATCCATAAATTGGTGCTCCATAATCAATGACTGAGTGGATGAGGGTTCGATAAAGTTTGAGGAGAGTATATTTATCTGAGCCGTAATTAGAATGAGACAGTTTTTTGAGGAGGTTAATCTTTGAGAAGCATTTTTGTTTAAGGTTTTGAATGTGAGTTGACCAAGACAGAGTATTGTCAAAGGTAATTCCAAGATATTTAATAGTATTTGAAATTGGTATGTTGATGTTATTTAAAGAGACTTGTAAAGTTCGAGGGCATTTATAATGTTTATAGAAATGGATTGCTATAGATTTTTCTAAGGAGATATTATAAGTCCATTTCTCAGAGACCATGAGTACAGCTGATTTGTTGCTTGTTAGATAATGCTCGATCCAGCTTCTAGATTTTTACAGCTTATGAAAATACAGAGATCGTCTGCAAAGAGAGCTCTTGAAACAATAGGTGGTAATGCTGTGGGAAGGTCGTTTATCGTTATGTTGAATAATGTGGGGCTTAATATGGTGCCTTGTGGCACTGCATTTTGTAAGTGATATGAATTTGAAGTTATATGCCTATTTCGAACTACAAATTGTCTATCTTTAAGGAAGTTATCAATGAAGATTAAGATATTGCCTCGTATGTCCCAAGAATGTAAAGTCTACAGTACTTTGTGCCGCCAAATGGTATCGAAAGCCTTAGTAATGTCGAAAAATACTGATAGAAAATGATTTTTATTGTGATATGCTTCATGTATTCGGCAGTAAGAAAAATTAAAAAATTAAAAAAAAAGGCCTGAATAAAAAATAAAGATAAGAGATACTGTACCGCGTCGTTGTTGGTTGAGCATTGAGTAATCTACGTTTCGCTTATGACACTTATTATGCAACCAAAGCAACTTGGTCGGTTCACCTGGTTACTCGATTAGTCAAAAAATGTTACTAGATTTTCCAAATTGTGGAAGATAAGTGTAGCTTTTCCAAGGTTCGGCAAAATCTGCGACAAAAAGATTTCAAATCCGAAAACCAAAATCCTTACAGAAAGCTGATTTAAAATCCAGAATCCAAAATCTAGGTAAAGAATAAAGATAATGGAAAAAAAGTCTGAAAATGATTCTTAAACTTCGAAAAATTTTTTATTATAAAATTAATTAAAAAATTGGAAATAAAAAAATAAATCTATTGTTATTCACCCGGGTACCTGAAAAACATCATTTTAATGTAAATAAATATTAAATGTGCTTTGAGAATCACTAGATTGTATCGCGTTTTGCCTGTTCTATATGCTAACACTACAAAACAAGAGTAGAAGAGGACGCCATAATGGTTGTTTTTTCGATACATCTCAAAATGATGGATTACTCAGATTTTGAGAAGGATTGGAGAAGAGGCAGTTAGCTCAAATTTTTCGTTTTTAATATCATATGAAAGAATTGTAACGTGCCACAAAAATTACACCCACGATTTTTTTTTTTTTTTAAATTAAACCTAAATCGAAACCGATGAAGGTTATAAAATTCGTCGATGCCTCGACGGAACTACGGTGACGTGGCAAAGATATAAACGGTTGTAAATTTTACTCTTTGGACGGTTGGGATGACTAAAAATTTCTATGCATTTCAAAAAGTAGTCAAAATCAAAGGACACCGAAACGTGATGTGTTAAATGGACGGGAGGATAAATTAACAGCATTTTTTTAAAGCGATCGCGACTTCTTTGGAGACGCGAGCCGCTAATGGATCGGTGTCACTGCAATAAATTTGGAACGAGGGGAGTTTGCTTTTCGGCAGTATTTCTATTGTTGCGAATTCTTTTTTTTTCAACTTAAAAAAATCAAATGAGTCTCCGTCGACTAAATGTCTCGGTTACCTAACGGTATCCGGATCGTGAGTCGATGGTGATACTGGAGGGTCGAACGCAGGTGTTTGGTCGGTGAAAGACTTTCTTTTGAAAAAGGGAGATAAAAAAAGGTTCTTTGTCACCTTTCACGGAGTTCCGCCAAGGGTGACTTTAGCCATGAACAGGTTTAGCGAATAACGCACAGTGCGAAAACCAATCAGAACTTGGGGGTGGTTTTATCAAAATTTAAATAACCAATCGTGGCTAAAGGAGAGACGAAAGTGGGAAAAAGTACAATTTCTTTGGAAGGGTGGTTAGAGCCAGAGTAAAAGGAAGAAATGAAAACAAGAGAGTGGAAATTTTTGGAGGTTCGTGGTCACATTGCGGTTGTGCGGAATCGATTTGAGATTTTTAGAAGTTCATAATCGCGTGTTAGTTTTGAAGTGGTAATTTTAAAGTGTGGAATCGTGTTGAAAATTTTTTTAGCAATTCGGAATCGAAGGTGATTTTCGGTATCGTTATAACTACGATTATTTTAATAATATAAATATATATAGATATTTATAGATAAGTATGTCAATTTAACTTTTTACAATAACCCCGGGTGGGTAATGACGACCCACCCAAATCAAAATTTGGCTGCCCTTATCTTAAAATAGTAAGAATGTCATTTTAATATCAATAAAAAATCTTCCCAATCAACTATGTTAATCATTGATGTAACGTGGGAGGTGGGTTCGGTGGTTCCCCTGCAAAGGGGTTCCATCGAGCGTACAACCGCCGCCACGCTACAGAGTGGCGCCCGAACACAGGGACTGGCGGGTTAATCGTGTAAAACCTTAGTTCCATAAAAGAAAAAATAAATAAATAAATAAAAATACGTAAATTAATTATTTTTGAACCTTAATAGAAAATAAAATTTTTAGTTACTCAGTTGGTTGGGGGGTACGATCGTGGATCCCTACGAGATCCAAAGTGATATTATCAGCCCTATGGGATAAATATTAATATTAAATAAATACATCACTATAAATTTAAATAACTTCTTTTTAAATTGCACTTTGGATTGAACCGGAGATATGGCTTATTCCTCAACTGAGTGATTAACTATAAATTCAAATTTTTACAAGATTTAAGAAAAAAAATAAATAAATAATATATTTGATCAATAAATAAAATTGAAAAAAAAAAAAATTGAAATGAATTGAATAAGAGTGGAATTATTCAGTCTTATTTAGTTTTAGATTTAATTTTGATTTTTTCTGCATGGAAGTACATCTACCTACAATAGTATTTTCATTTTCTAAAAGTGCATGAATAATTTTCAAATTTTTTTTTGTGTGTTACCTAATCTGGAGTGTACGAAAAAAAAAAAAATATTCCTTCACATAAAAGGATAAAGTAGAGTGTTATTGATCAAAATGGTATAAATAATTTATTTTTGAATTTATGTTGAACCGGTAAATTTCACATAAATAAAATTATGCAATTTCATGAAATTTAAAATTGATTTTTTTTTAATCGATAACTTTAGTAAATTTCCAACTAAATTATAAAAGTTGATATAAATGTAGTCGATGGAGGGGATGAGGAATTTTTCTCGGATAGTTAAGAGTAGGCTAGGCACGCGCGGTCATCACTTAAGAGGCCCGTGTTATACAAAACCCCATCGGCCAAGAATTAAATTTAAATATAAAAATTAATCGCTCAAGTGAATTATTTAGACTTGAGAAAAATGATTAATTAAAAATTAAATTGGTCGATGGTGGACCAAATTTGCTGATGCCGAAAGTATTACAAATGGACTCGGGAAGAGTTACGATTCTTACTTTCAATCGACCTGCATTTTTAATCGCTTATATTGTAGAAAATTAAAATAATAAGAATGATCTGAGGAAACAATAAATCAATCAATCAATTAATTATGAAAATAATATGAATTTTGAAAGAAACGTGAACCAAATTTGGGGGGTACGATATTTCAAGAATCCTAGATAAATTTTCACTGCTTAAATGAAATATGAAAATATTCTAATTTATTCAAATAATTATTGAGAAAAAAAAAAAAAATTAAAATTAAAATTAACTATATAAAACTATTTTGGTATCGACATCAAATTAAATTCAATCGCTCTTTGAAACAGAACCATCAAACCTGCTTCTCACGGAAATTAATATTAAATTTCAATTCTACTAGAAAATTTGTTCAAATTGTTATTTAAATTTAAAAATTCTGTGTAAAGTATTCTATATACCATTTCATTTTGTAACTTTTGATTGAAATACAATATCAGTGTATGAAAAAAAAAAAAAAAAAATAGACATATATAGATATTTTCTATTCTATGAATTAATATGATAAATTTTAAGAAAGCAGCCAAATTTTGAAAAGGGTAAGGGGTACCATTTCCTAACCGGGGTATTTAGTTCATGATTGTTATATCTCACATAGATAAATCTAAGCTTTTATTTTATTTTATGTTATTTTGAAAAATTTGTTTACACCATTCACTCGAATCTATTCTCGGCTCATAATAGTATGGTTATATCACGTGACGGTAAAGAATATAGAATGGATCTAGTGTCACAAGTAAACGACGATAACGTCGATTCCCCAGCCGCGTCTATGAATACACCTAACGATGAATCGAATGAGGTATCTGACCAAAAGGTGTCTGTCGATCGTCTACCTTCAAATTTACATCCATTAGATCTTAATCCTACCCAAGCCCAGTCTGAAGGAAATCTCGCGATAGAGGAGGATGATATGATGGCTGAGTTGGACAGAAAAATGGAGATTCTGATGAGAAATCGGTTAGAAAGGAAAAGTAAAAGAACTGAGAAGGTAGAATACAAAGATACCGAGGAGTCAGAAGCTCTATATAAACGGTTTGATGAAGCGATGGCTCGTCTCACTCAAAAACAGGACAAAACGATTGTGAGTAAAGTCGAGAGCTACGATACAGATATCGCGATATTAAAAGAACAAGTGAAAAATTTACAAGATCTTTGCCATGTAAATGAAAATCCAACTGCTCAGTCACGTAAACCAATGGAAACCCGAACACCTCCGCTTAACTTTCCCACAAATGAGAGCAGAATTTCAGATAGACTTCCTAAGCTGAAGGGGACTTCAGTATTTCGAACTCCTACACCAACAAAAACGAAAGTTCAAAAAATGAATGAATTATTCCTTTCTGAACCTAATAAAATTCAGGCTAAAATTGATAAAAGGTATATAGCGTCTGAACCCTTGCCTGAACCAGTATCTAAACCCATACTTATTATTGAAAAAAGTACATCAACGGTTGAGCCTGAAAGCATCGAGGAAATTATAAGTAGTAACGTTGAAGTTCACGATTATCCAAATGACATCCAAGATACTTCTTCAAATGAAAATGAAGACTCCTTTGAATTGCCAAATGAAGTTGAAGATTTACGGACTAATCAGGTTGAAAAGGTGGTTGTTTGTGAGGTTGTCAACTTGGAGGCTGTAAATTTAGAATCTTCGACCGCTCGAAAATGTTTTGAAATCATAGAGTCTAATTCTGTTTCCATTTCTGCTCATAAATCCGATAAGAAGTCCAAACATAAGAAAAAACGTTTTCAAACTGCGGATTTATTCAAAAATTCAGTCGGTAATGCCTTCGTAAGAATCGAAAAAATCGCTCAATTTGCCGTACTTCATAAGCTCCAACGTCGAAAAAAGCTGGTAAATTGCATCTTATCGTCGAGTTTCAAACGATTTAAAAAGAAATATACAACGTTTGTGATGGCTAAATCAGTACATCGTCTCACCAAGAATGTTCCTTTTTGGAGAATGAAGAAAAAGAAGTATGAGTATGATGCTTACAAGAAGAGATTCAATAGCATTGATAACTTTGATAATTCCAGCTTCAAAGATAATGGTTAAAATGCATGAATAAAATGTATTCTCATTTTTTTTACTATTTCAAGTTTTATTAACTTTTAGTTTGTACTCGTAATAGCATATATATTTTTTTTAAAGGAGGCAGCCAAATTTTGAGTTTTTTTTTTGTCTTAAATAGCTTTAGGTATATTATTATTATAACATATATTATCACAATTTTAGAATTTTTGTAATTATTCTGTAACTGATGTGTGAAATGTAGTAACAATAATTAAAATAAAAATAGTGAATTGTTATTCATTCATTTGTGTTGAGATGAAAAATTTATTTTTTTATTTTTTTTAGATTTAAAACATACGATGTATGATTATTATTATTAAATTTTTTCACTGTACTAATATTTGCATATGAATAATAAGTATGTAGTATTTTATCTTTATTTCTTAACAAAACATAATGATACCAAAATCTAAAATCTGAAATTTTAAAAAAATATTTGAAATTCAAAAGGGAGAAGGTTACAAGTTAAAATTTAAAATCGTAGAAAACGGAAACAATATCTGTGCTGAATCAATTAAAAATCAAAATTCAAAAGATCGATAATTGCTTCTGTTCCATTCTGGAAAGAATCAATTATCGAGGGGGGTATATGTAACGTGCCACAAAAATTACACCCACGATTTTTTTTTTTTTTAAATTAAACCTAAATCGAAACCGAATGAAGGTTATAAAATTCGTCGATGCCTCGACGGAACTACGGTGACGTGGCAAAGATATAAACGGTTGTAAATTTTACTCTTTGGACGGTTGGGATGACTAAAAATTTCTATGCATTTCAAAAAGTAGTCAAAATCAAAGGACACCGAAACGTGATGTGTTAAATGGACGGGAGGATAAATTAACAGCATTTTTTTAAAGCGATCGCGACTTCTTTGGAGACGCGAGCCGCTAATGGATCGGTGTCACTGCAATAAATTTGGAACGAGGGGAGTTTGCTTTTCGGCAGTATTTCTATTGTTGCGAATTCTCTTTTTTTTTTCAACTTAAAAAAAAATCAAATGAGTCTCCGTCGACTAATGTCTCGGTTACCTAACGGTATCCGGATCGTGAGTCGATGGTGATACTGGAGGGTCGAACGCAGGTGTTTAGTCGGCGAAAGACTTTCTTTTGAAAAAGGGAGATAAAAAAAAGGTTCTTTGTCACCTTTCACGGAGTTCCGCCGAGGGTGACTTTAGCCATGAACAGGTTTAGCGAACAACGCGCATTGCGCAAACCAATCAGAACTTGGGGGTGGTTTTATCAAAATTTAAATAACCAATCGTGGCTAAAGGAGGAGACGAAAGTGGGAAAAAGTACAATTTCTTTGGAAGGGTGGTTAGAGCCAGAGTAAAAGGAAGAAATGAAAACAAGAGAGTGGAAATTTTTGGAGGTTCGTGGTCACATTGCGGTTGTGCGGAATCGATTTGAGATTTTTAGAAGTTCATAATCGCGTGTTAGTTTTGAAGTGGTAATTTTAAAGTGTGGAATCGTGTTGAAAATTTTTTTAGCAATTCGGAATCGAAGGTGATTTGTCGGTATCGTTATAACCTACGATTATTTTAATAATATAAATATATATAGATATTTATAGATAAGTATGTCAATTTAACTTTTTACAATAACCCCGGGTGGGTAATGACGACCCACCCAAATCAAAATTTGGCTGCCCTTATCTTAAAACAGTAAGAATGTCATTTTAATATCAATAAAAAATCTTCCCAATCGACTATGTTAATCATTGATGTAACGTGGGAGGTGGGTTCGGTGGTTCCCCTGCAAAGGGGTTCCATCGAGCGTACAACCGCCGCCACGCTACAGAATGAGTCACTGCCACCAACATATTATCATAGAAAGCACGCTACAGCCGTAAGAGACCATGTAAAGTACAATTGGGGGGGGGGGTATCAATTTTTGAAAAATAATGTCAACATTGGCAGTTGAAACTTCGTAGATCCTTTATTTAGAGGATATTTCACTTATCTGATCTATTTTCAAAGGATTCTTGAGAGGAAGGGGGGAGGGGTAAATCAATCTAGAAAGGTCAAACTTCATGTTTGGGGTTAGTTGGTGACCAAAATATGACTTTTTGAGTTTGGACCAAACAAATATGATATTGGAGGGAAAGAGGAGGGATTATAGAACCTAAAAATGTGGCGGGGTACACGAGAGGTCGAAATTTTTTTATTGTGATGTCAGATGATCAAATGAGCCCAAGTGATTAATCTGTTCTGCTTGTAGTTTCCCAAAATAATTTGAAGGGGAGTTGGAGCAAAAAACTGCTGGGGCGGGGGGATCACTGCATTGAATTTTCATGACTTTTCCATATCTTCTCATCGAATCGACCTAAGAAGGTTAAGTTTTGTATGTAGGTTTTCTTGATGACCACTGACCAGAATATGATCTCCTAAATTTACGCCAAAATTAATCCAAAATGGCGGGAGAGCTGGAGAAGTCTTAAATAACTAAAAATGTATTCCATATAGACTCATTTATGATTAGTGGGGATAAGATGTATAGGTTATCCAAGTTCACCTACACTTATGATGTTAGAGGGGGACGAGTGGTTATCGACCTCAACATGGGGTGAGGGTAGACTAGAGATGGAATATTTTTTATTGTGATGTCAGATGATCAAATGAGCCCAAGTGATTAATCTGTTCTGTTTGTAGTTTCCCCAAAGAATTTGAAGGGGAGATAGAGCAAAAAAATGCTGAGGGGAGAAATTACTGCATGCAATTTCATGAATTTTCCATATCTCCTCACCGAATTGACCTGGGAAGGTCAAACTTTGTATGTAGTGTTAGTTGATGACCGGAATATGATCTCTTGAATTTGGCTGAAACTGGATCCAAAATGGCGTATCGTCATAATCTGACGATTGCTTCGAGAGCCTCAAATTGAAAAATATGGATTCGTATGATTGTTTTATGGCAAGAAATACTATATTGTGGCATTCCGCTAGCAAAAGGCCCATATGGTCGAAATAGAGTTATTGCCAGGGGGCAAAATTAGAACTGATCCGAGGCCAAAAGATGCCGAATTTGCGGAGGTATGTCATTTTGAATTTAGATGATATAAACAATGCAAATTTTAAAATAATGTTGAGGTTTTAGATTCATATTTTTCTGGATTTTAAGAAACGAATAAAAAAAAAATGCAAATATTTTAGAAATTATAATTTAGGCACTTTGATATTTTTCAATCTTATGTGGAGTATGATTGACTCTCGAGATCTTCTCAGGAGGCTAAATATAATCATCTTCGTGAAAAGTTCGCCAAAATGAAACAAAACAATATTTTTTTTGTTGGTGTATTTTACCTACCTATATTTCGATACTTTGCTTCGTTTTTTGCCTAACTCGGCCCCTAATTAAGGTTCAAAGGTATCAATGACATGTATGGAATCCTCAAGATACGACTAACACTTTTGGTCCTCTTCATACCACCTCTTTTTCCCATAGGTAAGGAGCTGGAAGGCGTTCAGATGATTTTTCATGAAAAGGTGGACACTTTAGCCCCCCTTGTAGCACGTGTTCCCCTCATCCGAGAGGACTGAAATTTTTTCTACGTAATGTAAAACCATAAAGAAAGAAATGTAGGGGGTGAGAACTCCGAAAAAATTAAAAAAAAATTTCGCTTCTGTAAGGCTGGACAACCATAGTAAAGATATTATGTACTCAACTTCAACGACTCTGCGCCACGTGTTAATATTAACCTATCGACTTGAAATTTTGGGAATCATAATTTTATAGTAAAATGAAACTTTTTAGGGAGTTTCTTATCTCATCAGGAGAAAATAAAAATTTCTCATGTATTTCATTGCCACCCTACTCTCTAGTATCGCGAATATTGGAGTATTTAACGAGAGTAAAAATTTTCCTCGCTGAATCCACGCGAAGTGTTGTCTAGAATGTGAAAACTGAGCAAATTTTACAGTCTGACGAATTGGCGCGCTAGCTGATATCATGCCAGCGATGAATTAGCGATGTGCGCGTCTTTCATGTGTATGTACATTGGTTTCGAGAGGAGGCAATTTTTACGACGACGCGAATTTTAAAACGCAATATAATTCGGTCGAGAGAAGGGGAGTATGATTTTGTAGAGAAAACCATCGCATCGACGAGCTAACAAACTTGTCATCGTGCAGCTCACGTCGACGCGTCCTCGAATACGAGGCGTAACGCATGTGCGACGTCGTCTCGTATACGTATACGAATTAAATTCACCAACTTATTGAAGACAATATACTCGAAGGTATGGGAGAGGAAACGGTAAATTGATAAGGGTCAAGTGTACGGTTACGTAACTTTTACGTACCACGTGGTAACGGTTCGAACATGTTTGGAAGGCGTCGACGCGAATGTCGCGTATCGAAGATGGTCAAATGGCGACGCACGTGAAGGTGGAACGAAAATACGAATTTAATTTCTATAGGTCATGTAATACGCTCGGATAATTAATTACGCTAATTACGCGCTCGGTTGTGATTTATTACCGGCGCGTTGTCGATGGCGTGTATTAAAACGGTGTTTTTTTTTTTTTTTTGTTACCATCTTGTTGCAGAGTTCACATACACGGTTGCTAATCAAAAACGGCATAGTGGTCAATGCGGATAAAACGGAAGAAGCGGACGTTTACGTGGAGGATGGAATAATTAAGTGAGATATTTTTTCACGGTCGCGGTTCAACGCGCTATATTGCTAGGTTTCGGTTGGTTATCGATTGAATATAGCCGGAGAGTTAATAAAGTGGTAGGAACGAGCGTTACGGATTGATACGTACGAGACGTGGTATCGATGTGATCTTGATTTGTGAAGAATGCTCGAAGAACGTTGCGTTTGGGTTGTTCCATTTCAGTTGGGTCGAAATAATCAATATTTTTGAGCTCACTTTTTGCGAGTTTATTTGATTTTTTAGCTGAGTTTTTCATGAAAACGAGAGGTACTGCAGTTTACGTGATTTGGAAAAGAGGGGTCTGAGAGGGTGGCCAGTGGTGTCTTCAAATCTTCGCATTTCAGACCATTTGTAATCATGTGGCACATTTCCAACTTTCTCGTATTGTATATTCATTCCTTCGCCCCTCGCGCATAATGCCAGAGGGTATGAATAAAATTCTCTCAAAATTTGGTGAGAAAGTATTCATGTAAATTCGATGAAAAACTTTTTTTGAATTTTTGATCGATTTCAAAATGGTGGATCACTCATATTTCGAGAATGGATGGAGAGGGAACAAATTATTGAAATTTTTTGTTCATGGTCTCATACGAAAGAGTGGGTTAGGTACACCAACATATTCAAATTTCAGCTTTCCAAGTGCATTTGGAGGGAAATTGGAGTAGAAATGGCTTTTTGAGGAAATTTGTCATGAAATTTCTCGAATCTTCCTCATCTCCTCACCATATCAACGTAGAAAGATCAAACTTTGTTTATGGGGTTAGTTGGTGCTTGGTGACCAGAATACGAGCTCTCGAATTAAGGTCAAAATGGATACAAAATGGCGGATTGTCGAAATTTGAGTAAAGGTTGAGGTCCTCAAATTAATAAAAATGCGATCGTGGGTATTCATGAAAATCGATCAAACTTTGGTGAGAGACTTTTCTTGAATATGCAAAAAAGGCATTTTTTCATTTTTTTTGATACAACTCAAAATGGCGATTCACTCAAATTTTGAGTGGAGTTGGAGAAAAGGCAAATACCTCAGATTTTTCGTTTTTAATCTCATATAAAAGAGTAAGTCACGGACACCAACACACCCAAATTTCAGCTTCTCAATTAGATTTGAAAGGGAGTTAGAGTAAAAAACGGACTTTTGAGGAATTTTTGAGCCATTCATATCTCCTCATCAAATTGATGAACAGAAAGCAAACTTTGTGTAAAAGGTTAGTGAGTGACCACAATATGATCTTTTGAATTTAACTCATAATGGATACAAAATGGTGGATTGTCGAAATTTGAGTAAAGCTTGAGGAGCCTCAAATTAATAAAAATGCGATCTACATGAACTCACATGATTGTTAGGGATAAGAAATATAGTATATCCCAAATTCACCTTCACACGGTATTGGAGGGGAGAAGGAGGGGTTATCGACCTCAAAATGTGGTGGGGGTACATGAATGATCGAAAAGTTTTGTTATGCTGTCATATGATAAAATGAGCTCAAGAAACTGACCTATTCTGATTTCAGCTTTCCCAGTGAATTTAGAGGAGAGTTGGAACAAAAACTGCTTTTGGAGGGGAAATTACTAAAAATTTCATAAATCTTGCATATCTCCTCTCCCTTGTAAGTGGGATTAATTGTTGACTAGAATATGACCTTTTGAACTTCGATCAAAATGAATCCAAAATGGCGAATGAACGAAATTGGAGAAGAGCTTGAGGGGCCTCAAATAACTAATAATGTATTTACTATAGACTCATATGATTATTGGGATAAGGAGTATAGTGTATCCAAAATTAACCTTCACGCTTGATATTTTCTATATCTTCTCACCAAATCATGTGAGGTTAGTTTGGACCATTATTATGATTTCTTGTATTTGGGTAAAATGGATCCAAAATGGCGTATCATCAAAATTAGAGGAGAGTTTGAGGATCATCAAAAAAACGAAAAATGTGTTCGATATGGACTCGCGATTATTGAGGATAAAAAGTATTCTGAGGGAGCACCGAAAGAGTCGCACTCTGGTGGCAAAACTTGAAAACGCTGCAAAAGCGATCTTGGGTACTGATAACAAGATTAATATGGAAATGAATATTGTAATAATTATATTTCTTTCTATTAAAATTTCCGTTTAATTTATAAAAAATTCCAAAAAATTAGTAAAAGGTTATAAATAAAAAGGCGGCAGTACACGGCACGTAAAACTTAAGAAGTAAGAAGTAAGTAAAAAAATTGTATCAAAAATTATTTCACTTATATTAATAGTATAACGTTATCAGTATCCACGATCATTTTCGTAGAATGTTGATAAACAGAAACGACACTAGCGCATCGCTGTCATGTTCCATCTCAATAGTATATCTCAAATTCACCTTCACACATGATATAGAAGGGGAGGAAAAGGGGTTATACACCTGAAAATGGTAAGGGATGCGAGAAGGTTAAAAATCTTTTGTTACAATGTCATATGATGAAATGAGCCCAAGTTACTACCTTATTCTAATTTTAGCTTCTCAAGTGAATTAGGAAGGGAGTCCGAGCAAAAAAGTGCTTTTGAGTGGAAAGTACCACTAGAAGAGATTTCATGAATCTTTCATATCTCCTGACCAAACCGACCTAGAGAGGTGAAAATCTCTGTATAGAGTAGAGCAAATTCTAGAAGCGGTGCAAAATAATATTAATTGCCTCAATTCTTTTTGTTCTATGATGGTGGAGGAAGGGAGGGGGGGGGGGTAGATGAAATTTGAAACAGTTCAAAAAAATAAATTATAGACATGTGATGTATCGTTTTATAGGAATTTGAATAAGTTGATTTTCTAAATAGTTGGATTTGGTCATGGTGGAATTTTCTTTTGATATTATTTTGAGAACTCAAATTGCATTTGTTGGGCTCGGTGATTTCCGGTGTTTTTGCCCGTACACGATACATATATGGTAACTCCATGTATTACTTAGCCTTACCCAGTTACTCATGCCCACGACTTAACGGAGTTAATACTTCCAGCATACCGATGTAGAAACGTCGATGACATTTCCTCGAGCATATCGTCCGCCGGTATCATAGGCGTATCGGCGGCTCGTTAATAATTTACATATCGATATGCTCTATTTTACACGAACGAATCTGCACATCTTGCGTAAAATCAACGTTTACGCAATGACGTTATCACAACGCGACCAGAGGGACCTATACTCGTTTAAAATAACCGGCCGAACTTTCACCCGAATATACATTTTCGAGTGAATTTATTCCGAGCGATGATCGCGCTTCGCGCATGATGTAAGATCGTTAGATCATCTAGAATAGGAATTCTCGCAATATCGGTGCTGGACGAATCTTCGTAATCAGAATGTTCGGTGAGCCTTAGTCGATGACATTTTATCTGGCCAAATATCGATGGTGAAAACGCTGAAAAAGTCTTATCGAATTATCGAATTCAAACAAGGTTACGTAGGTCTTTGGTAAACCGCAAAATGCGATACATCCGCAGAATTTTTGTTTTTTCTATTAGCATACGCGCCTTGAAACGAAAAAATGGCACGCACGACTTGTACACAGGTACGACCGTGCGATGCGAATAGTACGTCATCGTAATAAGACTTTGAATGTTTTAAATCTACGGCAAAACACAGCCATAAATTACCATATAATCTAATTCGGTTGTACACGCTATACTAGCTCACGAGTTCGCTATAAAGGCGCTGCGTATGTTTCGATTGAAAAATGCTCTCGGCGAACGAGCATTTTTATGTCAATTCAAACAGTATTTTCATCTCGAGTGATTTGATTTCGATTGAATTTTTTTATGAGTTGGTTTTACCGTAGAAGTAATAAAACCATCATCGCTGACCTCCTGAATATGTTAAGAGAGGAGTAGGAGCTCATTATCTAACTAAAGTCCACTTATGCATTCACTATTGTAATTTTTTATTTATTTTTTTGTTTGTTTAATTTTTGCACTTCGATGATAACTCGAGTGAAAATTGACGGATTGACTCTAATTTAAAAAAAAAGAGAAGTTGATCTCAACAGGCCTATTGCTTTTGAAGTCAATTCGTCCACTGAAAGTCAAGCTTTCAAAATTTGAAATTTTTTCAGTCTTTTGTAAAGTCGAACTTCCTAACTTGGAAGCATGTTCAGTTTTTTGCAGATATTTCGAAAATAGAAAAAGGTAAATAAAAAATGTATAGGACCAAAGTTGTAGGAAATTTCATTCTTTACAAAATTGGTTTTATCCTTTTTTCATGAAAGTTTGTCGAAAGTTGAGCTTTCGAAGTTTGAAGCTTTTTCAGTTTTTGGAACTATCTCAAACATTAAGTATCGTAAAGAAAAAATATTTAGGAACAAAGCTGTAAGAATTTTCATTCTCTACAACATTGGTTTCATCCATTTTCCATAAAACTTTGTCGGAAGTTGAGCTTTCGAACTTTGAAGCTTTTTCAGTTTTTGGAACTATCTCAAACATTAAGTATCGTAAAGAAAACATATGTAGGAACAAAGCTGTAAGAATTCTCATTCTCTACAACATTCATTGGTTTCATCCATTTTCCATAAAACTTTGTCAAAAGTTGAGCTTTTGAACTTGAACGCTTTTTCAATTTTTGTTAAGTCGAGCTTTCGAGCTTAGAAGCTTTTTTTTTAGTTTTTTGTAATTTTTTCAAAAATAAGAAGTCGTAAAGATACAATATATAGAAATAAAGTTGTAGGAAATTTCATTCTTTAGAACATTGGTTTTATCCGTTTTCATAAAAGTTTGTCAAAAGTTGAGCTTCTGAAGTAGAAAGCTTTTTCAGTTTTTTACAAATATATCGAAAATAAAAGGTTGTAAAGAAAAAATGTATAGAAATAAAATCGTATGAAATTTCATTTTCTACAATATTGGTGTTATCCGTTTTTATCCATGAAAGTTTGTCGGAAGTTGAGCTTTCGAACTTTGAAGGTTTTTCAGTTTTTTGTAAATATCCCTGGACGGAAAAATCGTAAAAAAAATGTATGGGAACAAATTTGTAGGAAATTTCATTCTCTACAACTTTGATTTTATTCATTTTTCATTAAAATTCGTCAAAGTTGAGCTTTTGATGTTTGAAGCTTTTTTAGTTCAAAATATGGTCGACACATGTGTTCCAAATGGTTTCTTTTTGTTTTTTGTTTTTTTTTTTATTTCCGTTCTCCGAAAATAACTTGAGTAAAAATTGATGGATTGACTTTGAATTAGAGGATAGGTAGAATAAGTGGAGCTTAAGAGCCCTATTGTTCGTTCGCTGAAAACCGAGCTTTCGAACTTTTAAGCTTTTTCAGTTTTTTACAAATATTTCGGGAATGAAGGGTCGTAAAGAGGAAAAATTTCATTCTCTACATGTTTGGTTCTATCCATTTTTCATGAAATTTCGCCGAAAGTTGAGCTTTTGAGCTTTAAGCTTTTTTTGTTTTTATTTCCTTAAATATCTCGAGAACGAAGCGTCGGAGAGAAGAATGTATTGTAATTCGACGGTTGCAAATTACATGCTCTACAACTTTGGTTCTCATACAATTTTCACGAAAGCTCATGGTATGCCGGAGGAATGAAATGAAAATAAAGAGTCCAATAATTGGTGCGTTTTATCCTCTGAAAGTTCGATGTTTTCATTCTCCGTCGGTAACTCGAGTAAAAATGGAAAGAGTGACTCCAAATTTTGGAGATGAGTAGATTGTTTTTGAACCGATACTATCACCGAGCGATGAGCTTTCGAGCTTGAAAGTTTTTTTCAAATATCTCGGGAATGAAGGCTCGTGAACGAAAAAATGCATAGCAACAAAGTTGTTTAAAATTATTATATTCTCTACGACTTTGCTTCTTATACATTTTCCATTAAAGCTCGTGGAAAGTTGGGCTTTCGAACTTTGAATTTTATTTTAAGAAAATTTCAACTTTTCATTTGAAAAAATCGTTTTCGTTCGCGAACGATTTAAACAAGATGTGATGTTGTCATGTATAGTCATTTGTAAGGAATTGGATCTCTGCGAATGATTTTTCACCAATTGCCCTCAAATGAAAATTACTATGTGACCAAAATTACGTATTTTAAAAAACGGTATGTAAATGATAAAAAATAAAAAAACAAGCAATTACAGCTCACTCTTTTCGGCCCCCTTCCTCCCGAAAAAATTGAGATTAATAAGTTCACGAGTTGAATCGCCGCAAACGACTTTCAATGAAAAGGATTGTATATGGGTTAGATTTCAAGGCTAAAACGTTATGGGAATTGTTTACAAAAACACTGTCTGAATAAATAGTCGCGGAGTGAATCGTTTTAGAATGTAGAGGTGATGATGATTCTACCGTCGAATCGTTTACAAACGACTATTTTAAGATCGATCAGGCTTATTTTTGCTGATCAGTGATGATTATTTTAAAATCTTCCGCTCATGTTAATATTACAATCGTTCGCGAACGAATTCGTTGTAAATCGATGTGAAAAGATCGGTGTGTCGTGTGATTACAGGCAACTGGGAAAAAACATGATAATACCCGGAGGAACGAGAACCATCGACGCGAAAAATATGTACATTATTCCAGGTAAAAGGAAACCGTTTAGAATTCCCCACTTCCACGACCATACTTCCTGTCGAATTAAAAACGCGTATTTATTCAATTTATTTCATTTTTTCTGTAACTAAAGGCGGTATCGACGCGCATACGCATTTCGAATTCGAATTCATGGGCGAAAAATCGGTGGACGATTTCTACACCGGAACCAAAGCGGCGATAGTTGGCGGTACGACGATGATAAGTAAGTACCAACGAGCGAGCGGCTTCTTTTAGAACTCGTCGAGAGTTAACGAATTATATACTTAGTCGATGATTATGTTCCCTTTTAAACGCGTTTTATATTCGGTTATTAAGTGGAAACGAGAGTAATTAAGAGAGCGTCGTGGGTTGTTGGTGGGCCCGCGTTCGCGTGTATGAACCGAGCGCAGAGAGATTAAAGGTTTATTTGTTTTCAGTTGATTTTGCCATACCGAAGAAAGACGAGTCGCTGGTGCAGACGTATATGAAATATCGTAAATTAGCCGACGGTAAAGTATGCTGCGATTACGCTCTGCACGTCGGTATTACGTCGTGGTCGGAAAACGTAAGCGATGTTTTATGACGACCAAATTAGTTGTAGATTCTGTGGGCCAGGAGTGCTCTTGAAAATGAACTTTTTCACTTCGAAGAGTGATTGAAAAATAATACCCAAAAAATAAACTCATACAAAATCCAAGCTGGAATATGCTACTTTTGCCACTTCAAAATAATGTTTGATAAAAGAAGTATGTGGAATCTAATGGGTCGTAATATGGACTCTAACGTGCCTTTTGCTGACTATAGGGACTTCGGTACTCTCTGTAGAGTGGTTCTCCGGGATTAAAATTATACCATGTCGCCTACCCTACCCGAAGTTAGTGATCTCCTAGACACTGTAAAAGATATCTAGTAAACTTATTTATATCAAGGAGAGACAAAAAGAATTCAGTTTTTGGCATCATTAAAATTTCTCGTCAGTCAGACTCTCGTATGAATCCCAAGGGAGGGTTAAATTCTCCCAAATATCGACTCTTGGCATTTACCTAATTTAATATGACGCTTTAGGCAGCGATGGACCTAACTCATTTGAGAGTTGAGGAGTGTGCTATCACTCCTTACGGAGTAAATGAAGAGAAAGATGTATTATCTATATTAAATTCTAAACAAAAAAGATTCTGTTCCTTTTTCAAATGAAATGCATCCCATAGATATGAAGGTCACTTACCATTTTACTTTTAGCTGAGTTTTTAACTTAAAAACGACATCCCTTACAGACCACCTGATTTTTTTGGGGGGGCAGGGGTTGAGGAGGGTTGACTCTTCAAATGTTTGCATTTCAGACCCTCTGTAATCGTCTGGCTGTTGTCCATCTTTTTGCTACATCTATATTTCTTCACACCTCCCCCCCCCTCTCTACCCGGTGTAATGCTGCGCGGGTATTCGTGAAATTTTCTCAAAATTTAGCGAGAAACTTTATTTCAAAATGCGAAAAAGGTACGTTCTTGTTTTTTTCACACACCTCAAAATGGCGGATCACTCAAATGTTGAGGGAGGCTGGAGAAGGGGTAAATACCTGAAATTTTTCATTTTCGATCTCATATGCAAGAATAAGTCACGGATACCAACATACGCGAATTTCAGCGTACTAAGTGCATTTGGAGGAGAGTCAGAGCAAAAACGACTTTTTGAGGAAATTTGGAGTCATAAAATTTCTTGAATCATCCATATCTTCTCACCGAATCAATCTAGAAAAGTCAAAGTTTGTATCTGAGGTTAGTTGATGACCGGAATATGACCTCTTAAATTTGGGACAAAATAGTTCCAAAATGGCGGATCATCAAAATTTGAGTAGAGCATGAGGAGCCTCAAATTAATAGGAATGTAATTAATATGAACTCGTATGATTATTTGGGATGAGAAGTATATTATATCCCCAATTCACTTCCATTCGTGATGTTGTAGAGGTGAGCAGAGGTTATCAACCTTGAAATGTGGTGGGGGTACAAGAAAGGTCGAAAATATTTTTTATCGCGGTGACATATGATAAAATGAGTCCAAGTCACTAACTTTTTCTGATTTTAGCTTCTCAAGTGAATTTGAGAGGGATTTGGAGCAAAAAACCGCTTTTGGAGGGGAAATTGCAGTAGGAAATTTCACGAATCATTCGTATCTCGTCACCAAATCAGCCTAGAAAGGTTAAACTCTGTATGTAAAGTTAGTTTATCACCAGAATGTGACCTTTTAAATTTGGCTCAAAATGGATCCAAAATGGCGAATTTTCAAAAATTTTAGGATACTTTGAGAGGCCCTGAGTAGCTATAATTTGAACAATATGTGTTCATAATTATAGTTATTGCCTGGCAAGAAATACTACATTTGTTCTAAATTTAATTTCTTTAGTTGTTTTGGAAGAGATAGAGTAGGGGTTTTCAGACTTGGTATTGAGTGTGACCTATAGACATGAAGAGATTAGCAGTGTTATGCAAATGTGAACAAGTCTGAATTGAAAACTCGGCTCCAGTAATGAGCGTGGCTGCTTACATTTTTTTTTAAATGGCATTTCAACTCGTTCATTTTTATATATTTTCCCAATTTATGCCTATACATGTGCAGGGTGTTTCACATCAATGAGATTTCCTTCATGCTTCACGTAAGGCAACTTTTGTAACACTCATGCATGATGATTTGCCTACCTTACTTGTTAAAGGGGCTTTCATGGTGGCTGGTACGTTATTTACTTATTGTGCAGAATTTTAATCTCTGAGAACTAATCTACTAAAAAAATTAATGCTTTTGCGATCGACGGAAAGTATTTACGAGACTAAATGTTCGACTCTTATGTTTTCCACTAGAGTGTAATAATGACTTCGAAAAAAATCATTAAAATTCTCAACTCCCAATTTAAATTTTTGGTCTCTCAAAATGAGGTAGAAGTTTTCAAAAAATTAATTTTTGGACAATTCATTCTTTTAGGGAGTTTACAGGCATACTTTATAGTCAAATAGAGAAGAAATTTTAATCTTTTTTTTTTTTCAATTTTTTTATTATTATAATTTAGTGATCTGAACTCTTTCCAAATTGTTTTGAATTTTGGGTTCCTTGTTTCAAAAACAAGTGATGAATGTGTGAATGAAAATTGTTAGTTGAAAGTTTTTTCCGTGTTTGGGCGACAAAATATGACTTTCGAGTGTAAAGAAAATTCAAATGCCCAAAAACGAATTTTCCTAAAAGCCCTAAATTTTTTGAAAATGTGCAAAAATTAATTTGAAGGGGTGAAATTTCTGTGACTTTGTTTTGAGGTCATTTAGCATCTATGCTGACCCTACTTTCAACGCTCTTCGAATAAAAAACCGAAATTCGTCTCAGCTCCAGGATCCACTCTATATCTACCCCCAATTTGGAAAGTTCACTTTCTAGAGCACTTTATAGCCTGTAGGAGTTTAATTAAAGGCTTTTCGGATTCAATATTGAAATGTGGGAAATTGGCAGGTGAAAAACGAAGTGAGCGATTTATGCAAAATGTACGGCGTGAATTCGTTTAAAATCTTCCTAGCTTATAAAGATGTATACATGATCAACGACGAAGAAATGTATCACGTATTCGAAACGTGCAAAGAACTGGGAGCGTTGGCGATGGTGCACGCCGAAAACGGCACTCTCATTAAGAGGTAAAGTTTCGCGTGCTGCGACCGACCTTTAACGAATTATGAAAAAAGGCCGAGGTAAATTATTACTTTGCTTTATCGTAGAATACGAAAAAATTACTCAAAGCCGGAATTACGGGACCGGAAGGACACGAAAAATCGCGTCCCGAAGAGGTGGAAGCCGAAGCGGTATTTCGAGCGTGTGTGTTCGCCAATCAGGTAAGACTCGAGCATATTATTCGTATACTCCGCGACATGGCTTTTACTTGTATTCGCGGTTATGAGATTTATTTATCGGCTTTGTAAGTTTATAGGCTGGTTTGTGTTCACTAGAGCCTTGTTTCGTGAGGTATACGGTCGTAAGCGATGTCAAAGGTTTAGGCGTGTGTTTTTTTTAATCAAATTTATCGCTTTGTGAAGACGATTAAATTAAATTGATTTCAGATAAACGTAATTACGATCGTATACTGCGAAATACGTGCTTTACGTATGCCCGTAGTAATTATGGACGTGTTTATTTTGTATATGGAAGATGTTTTATTTTTTTTTTTTTTGTTTAATTTTCGTTGTACTTAGATACTTTAATCGCACCGTGCTTTGTAGTAGCGGTACAAAAGACTTGAACTTTGAGCGGTGTGAACGCGCCAAAAACTACACGGTAACGGTAGCTCTCGCGTGATTAGGTACGTCGCGTTTATGACGGAGAAATCTTCTCGATCTGATAACGCGATCGAGCAACGTATAATGAACGCGGGTTTCGTGAACCAGATGTGCGCTGTGATGGGCGTTTCTAGAGACGTTTTAATTGTTTCGTCGCGGTAATGAGGTGGTGAGCCAGATGGGCGAAATAAACGTTAATTTAACGGGAGATTTTCTCGTACAGTGAGTTAGAGAGATCTATGAGGATGGAAGAGTTGCGAAATGGAGGGAAGTTTTTTACGAATTTTAATTTTGTGTGGAAATGATGATTTACGAATCAACGTCTAGGTCAAAATGTGAGACAGCGAACACATAAAATTTTCCCATCGTATAGTAACATGAAAACAAATTTGACATCTGTACAATTTCTCGGAAATGATTTTTTGCCCTTGAAATGGAGCAAATTAATTTTGTTTTTTAAATAAATATATTTTAATATGATATGGTAATTTGAGCTTGTAAGCTTGAGAAATTTTGGTTGAAAAATTGTAATACTTGTCTATAATATTATTAATAAACCAGAAAATTCCTTAGGAATCGATCGTAAAATTGAATAAAAAAACAAAAAATATTATTCCGGTTCAATATAATAAGGAGTAATAAAATTATTTATTTCATTAAAATTATCGAAAAAAATTAGGAAAATTAAAAATTAATTAAAAAAATTAAATATAACAGACGACCCAAACTTAATCCACAATGTCCTTCAATTCCTCAAGCGCTCTCATCTCTTCCACAGAATCTAACATTCCTCCCGGATAGTCGCGTAAAAAACCAATAGCAGTTACAGACGCCACTTAAATTAATGTTAATAAAAAAAAAAAAAAAAAAAAAAAAAAAAAAAAACGTAATTAAAGAATAACGTAAAATATTAAAACATGAAAAAAAAAACGATTAGGATTATGCTCAAAATGTCGTTTTATGATATTATGGACAAAAAGCTGAAAGTATTAAATTTTGTGGCGGGAGGAGGATTTTTCGATTTATTTAAAAATTTCCTGTTCTAGTTTATTTTTAAATTTGTTTTTTTTTTTTTGAATTTAGAAAGTTATTATGGTTTTTGTTCTCCATATCGTAAGATCTATTTAGGTGATGAAATGATTCTTCAGGATTGAAAGAAAATTATGTTTTCCCATAAATGATGGCCCAGAGTCATGGTTGGGAGATTGGCGGAAATGATTTTTGAGACTTCTGAGTAACATGTTTTTATCATTTTGTTTCAAGCATAAATTTGATAAAAAATTTTTAATGAACATTAATATTTTTTTTTGTTTTTTTTTTACACAATTTTTTCCTTATTATTTGTATTTTTTCATTTTTCGAATTTTTTCTCGCATGTATAATTTTTGTTTTTTTGAATTTTTTTTTCATTTTGTGCTTTTTTGTAATTTTAATATTTTATTTTTACTTTTGAACCACACATTTTCACTTTCACATGATTTTTCATTGTTTTGAACGTTTCTGTAAATGGTCATTTATTTTCATTTTTTTTTTTTCATTTTTGAGTTTTATCACTAAGCATGACATTCAATTTTTTTTCATGCTTGAAAACGTTTTACATTTTAATAAATTCATTTTTTGCCAGGAGGGTAGGGAAGGGGAGGGGGAGTGGTGATTGTAACTGCATAGGTAATTACGCTCTATTATTGTCGTCACTAGGCATTTTTATTTGTTATTTCTTTTCACATAATATTGTTTTTTGTTTGTTTTTTTTTAAATGATTTTCACTTTTTCGTATTTTTTCATCGGTTTTTATCATTTTTGTTACTGTTGGTATTAATTTTTTTTTTCTCATTTTTTATCTCGAACATTTTTTTCGTTTTTGAACTTTTTTCTTTTTCATCTCGGAGTTATTTTAATATTTGTGCATTTTTAAATTTTTTTCATTTTTTTTTTTCAATTTTTGAACTGTTATTACTTTTACATATTTTTCATAGATTTTAGAAATTTTTATCATCATTGATATCATTTTCAACAACTTTCTCGGTTATATCATTCAAAAACTTTTTTTGTTCATTAAATATTTTTCATATTTTCAGACTTATGTTTATTTATTTTTGTTTTTTTGGCACAAAAAATTTTACTTACTTTTGGTTTCATGTAATTTCTTCAATGTGGAATTTTTTTATTGTTTTTATGCCTTTTTCTTTAATTTTTCTTTTTCAACTGTCCATTCTTGAACTTTTACACGTGATCCTATTTATGTTTTTTCTATGCTTCTTTTTATTTCAAAAATTTATTTTAGGAATTTTTTGATTTTCGATTTCTCGCTGATATTTTCATTCAAATGTTTTTTTTTTTATTCATTTTCATAAATAGCAGTAATTTCATTTGATACATTTTTTTTTTCAGTATGCAAAACACAATATTTCGTGACCTTTTTTTCAAATTCTTTTATAAATTTGAACTCTGGGCAACTTCGTCTGTTTACCTTTCCCTTTTAATGTCGTGTTAGTAAGCTCATCACAAGTTGAAGTGATTTTTTTAAGTGATATTTTTTAATAGGTAACCATTTTGAGAGTGAAAAAAAAATTTCTAGCGACACGAATGTACCTATAAAATTAATTTTCAAAGAATGATCAATGCCCCATCGCACGGTGGAGAGGAAAAGAGTCGAATGCGAGGAGAAAAAAGAGGACGATTATAATGAACGTCGGATGGGTACGATGATGGGAACGTATAAACGTGCGAATTTTATCAATGGCCAATAATTCGTACGGAGAGAAGCGATTTACGAGCCCGATTCGGGTAAAATGATTGAAGATTATGGGTCACGCATAAGTCACGAATATCGATTGTGAGCGAAGGTATCGGCGAATTTTAATTACATATAATTTCGGCGAAAAGTTGCAACGTGTGCGATAATATTTTACATTTTACGATGTATCGGTTGAATTGTGCCGGATTTGTATATACTGAAGGGGCAGGAAAGAGGAATATCGCGACTTGTGTATAATACTTCATCGATCACGTTCGCACCCACAATACACGAGGTAAAAGGGTTACGAGTTCTTTGGTATCTTTGGATCACGTTTGAAAAAGACAATTTGTGTAGATTTATTTGTCGGTGAAAAAAAAATACTTGAAAAAAAAAAATGTTCCACCGACGAATAAGGAATTTACGTACGCTTTCATTGTGCGCTTGCAATTTGGCATTTTCGTAGGTTAACTGCCCGCTATATGTAGTGCATGTTATGAGTAGATCAGCCGGCAATGTGCTGGCGGCGAAGCGACGAGAGAACGCCGAACGTGAAACCAAGAATATGCTATTCGGAGAGACGCTCGTGGCCGCCATCGGTACATACTTGAAATCGCATATTTGCCTGAATTTCAGAGACGGCGCGGCTCACGTGCTCGGACCTCCGTTAAGGCCGGATCCGTCTACACCTACGGAGCTATTGAAATTATTGGCATCGTAAGTAAAGTCTATGTGTACAAGTATACGTAGCTAGTGCAGGCAATCTGCGAGTGAAGCTTGGCGTGACGTCGAGTGTTTTTCGTGGGAATGTTCAGATTGTTGCCACGAACTTAAAGGATGCCGTTGCCACCCCTAAGTGCTAACGTCTCTAGTGCCAGTTGAAAACTTGCTCCGATTTCGTTTTCGTATTATTTACAATTCGCAGTTTGACTTTTTTCAAATGACAAAATTTCACTGATTGGTCAGTGAATAAAATCGAGCTTATACTATTTGAAGGAAAACATTGAGGATACCTTAGGCTAGGGTACTTGAGGGCTGAGGTGAGACCAAATTTACAAAAATATTATGTAGGGTGTTTCATTTAAATCGTACCACCTGCACATAGTAAAACCAAGTTGAAAACTATATCATGATTTGCCTACTCAAAAATCTGAAGGGGTGAAATATGCTTACTTGAAAAAAAAAACATATTTCGTGGGTGATGATTATAAAATTTAGAAGGTTTTGAATCTTCGTTATTGATCTAAATTCAATCTTCAAACCACACACTAATTCTGATTCACTTTCAATATACTGTAAAGGAATAATAAATATGAACAAAAAAAGTGAAAAAATTAATTTTTTCATTTTTTTTTTTGTCTGTAACTCTTGAATTTGCAAAATCAAAAATCCCCTTGAAT